>MJUT01002201.1:722822-734589 GCA_002080005.1 Gigantidas platifrons | reverse complement strand
ACTTCTTTCTACTTTTCCCAGAGGGTAAATATTGTATATATCAGTTATAAACTTATACTTATTTTTCTTACACATTCCTGACACTTTCCTGTCAACCACATACACTAATCACACACACAAGAAAAAACAAATAAGGAACCCTTCAATAAGAATGGTGATTTCAGGTCCTCTGAAATTAAGTACACAGTGTAACTGTTTGAGAGTACTCATACAAAAACCATGTATGTTATGCTTATATATATTTCTCAACAATCTTACTTCACGTGCGATACCCGTACGAGTTCCGTAAAAGGACACAAATGACCAGCTAGACCAACCAAGATATATATGTTGTCATATGTGAGACAGAGCTTCCATAATTCTCGATCAATTCATGATTGAACACATATTCTTATATTTTCTTGTTAATAATAGTCTTCCCAACAAATGACTCTATCAGAGTGTTCATATAATACGTGTAATGTACCAATAGTGATCGTTGGTAGACAGTTGCAACACAAACTTTTCTAATTCTAACCTTATTCGCTATCTTTCCCTATTACTTGTTACAATCAAAAAATGCATCCAGAGCCCATCCCAGCAGGTTGTATTTTCCATAAATGATTTATTGTTTGTAAACTTATTTTCGTCATGAATATAGTTGAAATACTGCTAATTGAAGTTAAACAACAATCGACCAATCAATCAATCAATCCGATCGACATGAAATACTAATTTTTATAAATGACCAATGAGGATTCATGTATAGGATTGGTAGTTTCCGAGAAGAACATATCGATATATTTTTCCATGTTAAATGTTGTCTTGCTATCTTGTGAATGCTATCTTGGGTTTTGGATAGGCGTCATTAACATGAATTTGGATCATTTACACAAGATAGCAATTCCATAAGCTGTATGGCTTCTCACAAGATGATATTAGAAAATGTCAGCCAATTAGGACACATTTTGGCACTGGTGGCCATATGGAAGTTCCAATCGGCATGAACAGCACACTGTTAGATTTTCACTCAATCAGCATTCCTACTATCTGTGTTCACTCAACCCAGTGGGTTCAAAGAACATTGAAAAATTATAGGACAACGGACGACGACGGACGATAAGAGATGACAATTACTGACATGACCCATTTGGTTATGTGACCTTAAAGTTAGTGTTTATATTTTTTCATCAACATTAGTCTTATGGATTTCACAAAACTGACATTTTTATATTTAATTCTATTGATCTAGTTGACACTTTTCCCCATTAATATGAATTGTGAATGTGTGTTTTGTCTTCAGTTGAAATTGAATGGTCCGTCTGTATTTCAATTGCATTGTCCGTCTTTATTGTGACTCTATGTTGAAACAGCATTGTCCGTCTTTATTGTGACTGTGTATTGAAATTGCATTGTCCGTCTTTATTGTGACTGTGTATTGAAATTGCATTGTCCGTCTTTATTGTGACTCTGTGTTTACATTTCATTGATGTTGTTATGGTCGGGACATATTGTGATTTTGTATTTTTTTCTCCGGTTGATTTAATTTTGACCGACTGACTTTCTATAACTCGGAATTTCCACATGTGACATTTTTTTTGTAATTATTCTTACAGGATAAAATCGTACCATAAAAAACCTATATTACAAAATATGAATAAGCATTTTGTTATTCTTTTGAACCAAATTCTGACCATGGCCAATAGATGATATGATATTAAAAATATATCTGTTTTTGTCTGTTCAACCATATAGACCAATAGTTTAAAACAGGAATTGTTTCTTTTGTCTGCTCATGGTATGTTACCATGTTCAATGTAACATTGGAATAATTGAATTAATGGGGAAAAACCATTCATACTGTTAAATCTAACATGAATAACATGTGCATTAGGCCATGCATTCAACTTCTAAATGTTATATAAAGTCCATCAAAAAATTGTTTGGAGCGATCAATGTGCATTAAATAATTATTTAAATCAATGAAGGGGTTTTAAATATGAAAGACACGTGACTTCATCTGTGAATCGTATCTTTTTAAAGAATTATATTTTTTTTCTTATCGGAATACATAATACACAGTTGTCTCTAAGGGGAACAACATATCTGATTTGTAACATACATTTTGATGACGTCGGGATTTGGATGAACACCCAATATCTTCCTTCCAGCTTTATTTGATATTGTCATTCCAACATTTAAAGTTGAAGAAGTTATATTCTTTTTAAAGAACGTATTAAGTAAGTACGTTGTAATCGAAAATCGGATTTTCAGACTTGGTAATTTACACAAAAGTTTTGATAATTTTGTTAAGCTTCGTCTTAAAGACTTACGTTAATATGACATCTGTTGAGAAAAGAAATGCTATGGCGCGTAAAAAATCGTTAGCACCCCCAGATATGGGTAGAAAGAAATCCATAGCACCACCAGAAGATAGGGAAAGACGGGGTTCGCAAGATTACGGCAGAAAACAATCAATATCATACGGATCGGATATTTCTAGGAGAATGTCAGTGATGGCATACAGGAGACAATCAGTGGTAGAGTCATTGACGGGACGGTCAGCGTTGATCATGACGTCAACGGCAAAACAAAACATCAAATACGAAAACACCTACAGGATAGAACCGAAGGTGAAATTTTCAGCTGACAAAATACAGGATATTATAAAAGACATTTTGGAAAATGAACTCTCAGATCAAATTTACAAACCAGAAGTTTGTGTTAGTCAATCAAAATTAATTGCAGAAAAGATCAAACAGGCTGTAAAAGCACAAGACTTTGATAGATATAAATTAGTTGTTATTGTGGCCATTGGAGAAAAAGATGCAAGTCCTTCTGTGTCATTCACAAGCAGATGTATGTGGAATGATCACGCAGACAATTACTCGGAATATGTATATAGCAACAAGCATTTGTATGCCGTAGGGATGGTGTACGCCGTGTCTATAGATTGATTCAAACAGTAGTTTACAAATTCTATCTAGTATTCGTTTTGTTTAAAAGATATAGTATTCAATTTGGATATTAAAAAATTGTCATCAATTCTTACATATATACAGGCGTATTATATTTGTGAACCATTCGTTTTACTCCATTGCAGCTCAAAATGATTTCAAGTTGAAATTAAAATATGTATTTGGATGCTAATTTTTTCATCAATTCTTACAAGTATACAGGCGTATTATATTTGTGAACCATTCGTTTTTCTTCATTGCAGTTCAAAATGATTTCAAGTTTGAAATTAAAATATTGTGAGTTTTTGAATCTTTTAATTTACAAGGGAAATATATGTTAATGTTGTGGAACGGTGTGTAAATCCCTACTAGTAAATGGACTTAAATGGCTTTGGACCAACAATGGGATATACAATTACTGAAGGGTATATACTGTTTTATAATATATGTAAAATATTATTCATTGAACTTGAAAGATGGCAATTTAACCATTGTATAAAATCTAATTATTGTCAAACACCAAAACACACGACAATAAGAATAACATACCATTGAACATGTTTAAACATTATCAAATAAAGAAGTCAATTTTTTTTTTTAACAATTCTTAATCACTTTCCCATTGAATAGAAAAAAGTCAATTTTGCAGAAAAATATAATGTTGGTTTAGTTCCTACATACATATTGAAGTCTGAAATGCATTGATTTCTCGTCGGAATTTGTTTGCTTGTTTTCATGCTAATCAATAGTTTAATACAAAACATGTTTTCCCATATATAATTACCAATAATATGATATTTGTTTGGTCTGCTAAGTAACACAGTGTATATTTGTAAATATAAAAGGGTTATAGCAAATCCTTTGAATTTGCAGTTTAATTGAGAAAGAGGGTCAATCGGGGGTATTTTCCCTTTGAATGTGTAGTTGAATTGAGAAAGATGGCCAGACGGGGGTATTTTCCGTAATAGTTACACACTGAGGTATAGGTGTTTCTGGATTAGAAACCCTGACGGCCGGAGGCCGGGGGGGTTTCTAATCCAGAAACACCGTATACCCAAGTGTATAACTAACTTACCCCCCATGTTATTCTAAATACACGAAATATTCATTACAAAATGTCATAAAAAACAAAAACAATAAACACAGAAACATTAAATTTTATAAATCGATACATTTTTGCGGTTTCCCCATTGGGTACCACTTCTATAAAGATAGATTGAACGACTGAGTTGTATAAGGATTAAACAGATTGATTGGTTAATAATGAGAGATGTTATTCGATATACATTTGATCTTCAGGAATGATAGACGTGTTATATTAAACTGAACTTTTTGAAGAAAATGAATATTAACCATATTGTCAGAAATATTACTCAGAACTGCTAAATAAAGTAAGTAAGATTATATGTTGAATATGACAAAGTATTTTTCTACCAATAAACTGTTCAGTTTTTAAGTGTGCATTTAACAGGTCAATGTTTTTTGTTTTTTTTGTTTTTTTTTAAAAGCTTGGATGCAGACAATAAAACAAGTTTCAGAATATAAAAAGGTAATAACAGTTTCATTTTCGACAAGTTTCACATAATTTTAATAAATTTTCCGAAAAAAAGGGGGAGACCCTCCCCCCCCCTGGATCCACCAATGTTAATATTTTGAAAGGGTGCCAACATATAGTATATTTTCTTTTTACAATGCTTTCTCGACCAAGTTCTTTTTACGAATTTTTATTATTACTTAGTTTTTTTTAACGATTGCTTGAATTTTTATCAGACTATACTTCATTAACAAGATCGTTATGTTTTCTTTTTCAGTTTTTCAATATCCAGTTTTCGAGTTATTTTCAGCTGAGTGGTAATTAATTACTTCATTGTTGTAGCCACAATAGGCCGTGCTCACAGGGTGTGAAGACAAGGGTTTCCAGAAACCCCTGTCGTCACAGGCTATTGTTATTATAACAATACAGCAATTCATAGAAAGACAGTTTCAGAGATAGAAAGCGTATGGTTTAACAATAGACCTGGGGTGTAATATATAATTACAAATCTCAATGAGAGCAGTTGTTACTTCATGTCAAGCCAACAAGTGAAGTTAAAAAGAAAATCGGTTTAATTCATGTCAGGCTTTGAATTAGTGGTACATTTTTTGTAATTTAATTATACTTATGGCACCAGTATAACAACCGTTTGAGTTCGACGGGTTATTTTAACCTTATAATGGTAATTGCTATATATATATAATTTAAAAAAAGGAAGGTGAAATTAAAAAGATTTTTTTCCTAGTGAGATTAAATTCTAATTTGCACATATTATATTTCATGTGGATAACATTATACTTATGTCGCATAAGTATAATGTTATCCACATGAAATATAATATGTGCAAATTATCGTTTTGCCTTTCATTAAAAATTTAACCCACGTATTTTCTACGCTTAAATTTAAATCACTGTACGATTATTTAGGTTTTGACGATTTAAGAAAAAACAAAAAAGAACCTTTGTCAAGCTGTCTTGACCCCAGTAACATCTAGTGTTTAAGTACAATTTATTGATCATATCCTTCATACTGATAGAGTAGACAGTTTCGGAACAATAATAATCAGTCCACCTGGTATATAGAGCTTTAACAGTAGTACATGTACGTCTCTTTAAATGTAATCCTTTGTGAAAAATTTACGTTTTTTAACGTTATTTTTCTACATAAAGGTTGTATAGAATAACGACAGTTTTGAAGATCGAGACAGACATTATCGCTAGTATCGCAACAAGGCCGACAGAACGAGCTGTGATACTAGTGATAAGTAGATTTAGCACTTCGTGAAAGACAGAAAATGTAGTTTGATAATATTTTTATCTAGAATTATATGTAAAATTATTATCATTTTGATTATAGATAGCACTCAACGTTTGAAAACTGAAAAACGACGGTTTTTTTTAATGTTACATATCATTTCTAGGTAAAAGTCATGGATATAGGACTTTTGATATTTGAAAGACAGAGGCTATATATCTTTTGATAACATTTTTATCTAATATTATGTGAAATGTTATTATCAGTTTCTTGGATAGCACTCAACATTTGCAAATAAAAAAGACGTTTTCATTTCTCTCGTTAGTTATCAGTGTTTTTCTTATATTGTCAATGTGCACGTGTCACCCTTAGAAATCACTTGACAATTAGTAAAACGCAAACTGATGTCAGCAAATATACACATATTTTTTGTTTGTTCTAAAAATTCAAAAAATGTCTATTATAACTGTATATTAGTAAGTAATTTAAAAAATACTCAAATATAGGCCATAGTATATCTTTTCATGTATTCATTATATACTAATGGCGTCACTTCCCACAACTTTAATATATCTATAGCCAATAAAGCAATTAAGTTAAATTACACTTTTGAACCTTACAAAATTGAAGTTAAATAGATATTTATTGTAATCATAAGCAGAAATTGCAACTTTCAAATAGACTAATATGGGGTAATAGTTTACATATTATATTTGATTGCATATCTTATTTCAGTAACATAATTTCGTTATGAGTATAATGTCGTGTATATATGATACGATATACTATTACCCTTGTCTGCAAGAATAAATAGTAATAGTCTATGGGGAGGGGGGGTTGCATCGTGATTGTATGGTAGTTAAATTTATAGCTACCTGTGCAATCACCACCAAAGTTGTATATGTTCGAATTACGTTCATGGCGAGGTGTACTCGATACAACATATGAAAAAAATCGTCAGTGACTTGCGAAAGGTTGATGGTTTTACCGGGTACTCCGGTTACCTCCACCAATAAAACTGATTTTTTTATCTATCTACATCTTCATTGGCTATTTCGATTATGTAAATACCAATCCTTAATCAGATTTTTTTTACTTCGACAATAGTGGATATACACGTGTTGTAAGCAATTTAAAATCTAATTTAAAATTTAAATAATTTAAAATAATTTAAATAATTTTAAATGATAATTTCAATTACCCTATAATTAATTTCAAATTACGTCTTAAATTGGCCTTAAATATCCGTTAATTTACTGTTAGCAGAAGACAAGTCGTATGTCATGAATGTTTTTGTATAATAAATAGTTCGTTCGTAAACAAACAACATTGTAGCGTTCTCTGATAAACAGAGGTCCAGCTGGTATAAAGAACACCTGATTGACCATCAAGCCCGTATATCTATGAGGGGCCCGGGTGGCTCAATGAGTTAGGTCGCTGGATCTAACAACTCATACAAGCCTATCAGCAATACTGCGTGGGTTCGCGCCCAGCTTTGTAAATTACAAAAAAGGGTGCACTCGACTCGCAAGTGATAAAGTTTACCAGTTGCTTGCCCATGGTCGGTGGTTCTCTCCGGCTTCCTCCACCACTAAAACTGGTCGCCATGATATAGCTGAAATATTGTTGAAAGTGGCGTTAAAACACCAAAAATCAAATCAAATCATATATCTATGATGTGAGGTTTTGTCTACGTTATACTCAAAATGGGGAAGTTTTCAATGTACATGCTTACGTCCGATTGTTTACAATGGGAACTACGATGTTTAACAACTTTAAACCTTGTCGCTATGGAATTGCTGAATACATGAATGGAATTGACGTAAAACAAACAATCAATCAATCAAAGAATTTTTTTATAAAAACACTTCATCTTCAGTGTACGTATTGTATTTATCTGTAGGCACAGCAGTGTAAGACTTGTGAATAATCGGAGGTTTTAGTAATTATGTAGATTTTCAAACAATACAAAAGATTGTAACTAACAACTGGTTTATCTTTCACTTGGAAACACTTGTTTATGTTGGTTGCTCTTACTAGTATCCACATCTTGTCTTAAAGGATAGTTCCCATAATTTATACATCTATTTTTTCCTATGGATATTGAGTGATTAGCTTAATGATTGATTGTTGTTTGATGTAAAGTGATCAGTATTGCAGCTATATTTATAAATAACGAGAACAAGTTTATATGCAGATATATCATGTTTGGGAGGGGTATAATACTATTTACGAAAAATACCAGTAGAGACGAAAAATTTCCCGAGCCAAATGGCGAGGGAAATTTAGTCTCAAGACTGGTATTTTTCGCAAATACCCCTCCCAAACATGATATATCTGTTCAATTACACTGAATATTATTTAGAACACTGGCTAAATAAATAATACCTTTTGTGTGTCGTTTTCAGGACCTAACATGATGTATCTGTTTAATTCTACCGAATGATGTTACATAAAACGCACAACTGATAACGTTTTACAAATTTTGCTACAAGCGTCTCGGTGAAGGGTAAAAACGGCAAATACGATTTTGCAATAAAAAGCACAACTGATAACGTGTTACAATTTTTTTTACAAGCGTCTCGGTGAAGGGTAATTTTTAGGCAAATACCCCGGCAATGGCGGAAAACCTGGAAAAACTAAGAATTGGTAAAAAAATATCCCTTTCATCAACCAATCAGAAGACAGCATTCTGATATAAGGTGTAATTACAAACAATACATAATTCCGGTAGAAAGTTGGCGTCACTGAGATGGGCATAGGCAGGGATGATTTAATAGTCACAAGAAAATGAGGGGAAGTTGGATAGGTTCGGAAAATATTGCCTTTCACCGGACTAGTAATGACCTCTCCCATTTACTACTTGCTATATAGTTTGGAGCTTCTCCAAGTTGTCTTTTACGTGTAGAAGGGTGACATTCTCTCTACACGAGGCACTCATTTATATCCCGCACACGCGTATTGGATCCGTCCTGCACACGAAATGATTATAATAGACATTATTCGTCGTATATATATTGCCTTTTTGTTTTCTGTGGGGTGGGGGTAACTGCTTAAAGTTGTGACTATGTCATATTTCCATACCACGTGGATATGACTTGAGGATTCTATAATCAATGACTTCAGCATTAATATAACTTCATTAAAAGTAAAAGAACAAATCTCTTACCTCGATAACTAAGTAAGCAATAGTTCTGGTTTAGAAAGATAAAGGTGAAATACCAATAATAGGTATGTGTTCCATGAAGTGCATTGGTGTGCATTATGATAAGAACACAATGTTACATCGTACTGGATTGACACAATTATGTTAGAACGTTAATGATTGCATTGGGAATATTACATTATTAGTATTCAATGATTTGAGGTGATGGATGTTGATTCGTTTTGTTGATATAGATTGAATTGTTGACAATCACTATGTTAACTTTCTTTTCAAAGCTCTTTACTGTAAATTTTACTTATAAAAAGACTTAAAACCAGATGGTCAAGCAACCTATCGAAATTTTCTGGTTGCATATCATCCACCCCCCTTAAATTAACAACAGACAATTTCAACCATATTTATTTATATCTAGGTACATTTTTTTGATTGGTCGTGTTAACGTCTTGTGAGCAGAACCGCATCGATGGTGTAATGGCTAGAGCGTGCTCGTCTTGAGTGCGGTATATCGTGGGTTCATCGATGGTGTAATGGCTAGAGCGTGCTCGTCTCGAGTGCGGTAGATCGTGGGTTCGAGCCCCGGTCGTGTTAAATCAAAGATTATAAATTGGTATATGTTGCTGTTCCGATAAGCACAAAGACTGATTGGCTCGGAATCAGAATAATGTGTCCGAGAAGATCGACATGTCTACCCGCGGACTGTTGTTTCAGTGAGCTAGTACTATAAAACTCAAACTAAGTGTGTTTGTAAAGTACAAAGCGGACATCATCATTTCATCGAATGTTAATTGTTCTCGCCATGATATAGCTGAAACAAATGGCCCGCTTGGTGCTAAACAATAAGTACCCACTCTCGTGAGCAGAATGACAGCTATATTCATGCAAAGAACATAACATTTTACAAACAATAAATTCATGTATATACAGTAGAGGTAAAAGGTCGCACTAAAATAGTCCAATGTAATTGTATTTCAGCGATTGAGTGATTATTGTATAACACCAAGTGAGTAAATCTGTCAGTTATATCACGAGGAGAATACACTGTATTTCAATGAGACGATGACGACCAAATGCTTAGTTGAATTTTTGAACCCTCCGTGGATAGACATGTCGCATCACTCGGACACCTTATTTAAACTCCGAGCCAACCAGTCTTTGCTCTTACACCCTTATAATGCGTGCCAAACGAAGAAGTATCAAAAACTAATTTCATAGTCTTTTGTTTGACCTGACCGATGCTCGAACTCACGATCTTCACCACTTGTTTTTGAATAAAAAATCCTATTGCTGTTTCACGTTGCATGGTATACAGATTTATATATTTAGTTGACTGATTGGTTGTTGTTTCAGGTAAAGTGAGCAGTATTTAAAGCTATATTCACGACAAGAACAGAACAAGGTTAAAAACAACAAATCGTGTAGATCAAAAGGCGAATCAATGGGCTAATGGAGTGAAGTTAAAAATGCAACAGGAAAAAAAGAGCATATAAAGGATAAAATCTGCCTTGTAACGGGTCTCCAGCGACCACTCCTAACAAACTACATTGCTCATTTGGAACTATTTCTCACCCGTGGAAGAGACTTGCGTGACCACATCATTTCCCTAACAGGGAGGTTTGGGCTCATAACACTAGTTTAACCCCGGCACTTTTTATTGAAGTCCCCGTACCAAGCCATGAAACTGGGTGGTCATGTACTTGTGTTAGGGGTATATAATTTCCCTCTTTAACTCTTTCTGTGATTTTGATATTTGATTTTTGAATTGTTCCGAAAATGTGGTATTTCAATTTAAAAAAATTTATATTTGAAGATATCAACCTGGCTCAGTGTTTTTTTGTTTTGAATCAATACACCATGGCATTGCGAATCACCTACACATCGTAATATTACAACCCGTCTTAATGTTGTAATTTAGAATAAAATATTAAGCAATTTTGATCGACATTATAACCAGCCATAACATGATAGAATTATGATTGATAAATATGGTAGATTCTATCAAAACAATGATTAGCCAGTTTAATTTTAATCTACATAAAAATTACGTCGAAGCGAGACGGTCATGTTTTTCTTAATCTTTGATTACAAAGACTATTCATTTCTTTTGATGTTTATGACTTTTTGATTTAAAAATCTATTAGAAATATATATTTTTTATGATTATTGTATTCTCAGTGCAATGGTCTGCAACTAACGTATTCTTGGCATCGGTTTTCATTTATGGAACTAATATTATACATATGACAACTTCTGTGTCACAGATTAAACATATTATGTATAATGTTCAAGATTAGAACTCAGCGGTCGTTACAACGCTGCTCACCTAGTATTATTTGAGGGTTGGTATATCCGCACATGTGGAAAACACTGACATGACCGCATCATTTTCCGAAGAGGGGATGATGTTTGTGGCCATAAAACTAATTTAACCAAGCAGTATGTTATTGAAGAGTAAAGGAAAGTGGGCTGTAATGGTTCTACGATTTCCGACTAGATTTTAAAAGTTTTCGGACAGTGGTAGTTTTTGTTTTTCATTTGAGTGTCAAAAAGGTATCTAATTTGTAATGTAAGTAACTCTAGTTTGGAGACGAATTTTCATGGTACGCCACACATTTTCAATTACATTGACATCTGGCGATTGAGAAGGCCAATTGAATGTAGGGATATCATTTTCATGTTTCCAGGCCTGGGTCCCAACAGACTTGTGGCAAGGGGCATTATCGTATTGTAATATAGTCCGAATTCGGGAAATTCTAAGCAACAACAGGCCAAATATGAGAATCAAGGGTTTCTATGTATTTTTCTGAATTCATGATACCATCGATTTCAACCAAAGTCCCAACGCTGGTGTAGCAGATACAACCCTAAAACATAACACTC
>MJUT01002201.1:702597-722573 GCA_002080005.1 Gigantidas platifrons | reverse complement strand
GTTTCCAGGCCTGGGTCCCAACAGACTTGTGGCAAGGGGCATTATCGTACTGTAATATAGAGTCCGAATTCGGGAAATTCTAAGCAACAACAGGCCAAATATGAGAATCAAGGGTTTCTATGTATTTTTCTGAATTCATTATACAATCAATTTCAACCAAAGTCACAACGCTGGTGTAGCAGATACAACCCTAAAACATAACACTCCTCGAAGTCCGAAACTCTCGGGTCTCCATAGTTCATCCGATTTTCTCCAGACATAAACACGTTGATTATTCCCGATTACCACATGTGTCTCGTCGGAAAATATCACCTTTTTCCAGTTTTGGTTGACAGTCCAACATAATTTACTCCTGCACCACGCTACGCAATTTTTTCTGTTGACAAGTGAAACTGTCAGTGTCTTGCGTACTCGGCGCCTGGAATAACCGTAAAACTCCAGCCTTCTCCTAACAGTCCTGTGAGAAATGTTCCTTGGTATAACCTCATTAACTTTATTTGTAATGGTTGCTAAAGGCTCACGTCTGTTCAGTTTCACAGTCCTCAATAAACTATGTTCGCTCCGTACACTGGTGATTTCTTCCTTCCACTTCTTTTTATGTTTTCTACAGAACCACGCTGCTCATAACGCTTTTTAAATTTTGAGATGGTAGATTGACTCACTCCAATCATGTCCGAGAGTTTCCGTTGGCTAAATCCATCGTTTAATAATGCCAGGACCATCTCTTTCTGCTCAGGTGTCATTTCTTTACTTTTCGGTGGCATTTTTAGCAGACGAATTATTTATTTACATTGACAATTTTGCGTCATTTCCGGTTCATAGCTACCGTAAATACTCTAAAGATCAACACAATACCTTTATTTAATTACAACTGTAATGGGAAAAGCGAAAAACGGGAGCCTTTTAAAGACCCTTCATCCGTGAAGAAATCTTTCCGCCATTTTGACGACATATATATGGCCATTGACTACTTCCGTTTCTGTCGATGTCGCAGTTTAAGAGTTGACACAGGAATGATTCATATTGTTTTATTTGATTATATTGTTAACCATTCCCGTTTCAGTGTGGGAAAAGTTTTTTTTCTCTTATCTCGCTATTTTGGCTAGTTGCTACAAAATTGTGCTCGCCAAATTAGAATTGCACTTGCCAAGTTTGGCCAGTGGGTAGATATTTCTACTCGCCAATGATCTAATGCAAATATTTTACATGAGAAATAATAATAAAGATTTATAACATCTTTATTCATTCTGTATACAAATCAGTTACTTTTTCAATTAACATCATTGTCAATTTGTCCTTCTGGCAGTGGTTGTGCAGCTGCATTATTTTCATTCATTACATTGACTGTTTTATTTTGATCTTTTGCCATGAAATTTGTGTTTCTCCTCCTTCCCATCCATAATCGGAACTCGCCTCATGATGTTCGGTCGCCGGATTGTCGAGTTCTTACACAAACGTACTTGCTGAATTTCTTCTCTTCTCGCTTTTGGCGAGTTGGCAAGCGGTGGTTTCTTTCACTTGGTCCGTTTGTTTTTTCAACTTCAATACATGCGACAATTAGATATCTGTATCTAAAGAAAAGTTTGAAGATACCAAAAGGGTCATCAGAAGCCGTAAATCGAAGGACAGACACTACAAAAACGATCTACAAAACGTTACACAGAAAATAAAAGATCGAGCAACACGAACCCCACTTAAAACAAGGAGTGAACTCTAAGTGCTCCGGAAGAGTTTACACCTTCTCCATGTGACACCCGTCGTGCTACAAAACGAACATCATCTGATATGGAAATCGTGTTGGACACCGGTATGTGTAAATAAATACAAATAACATAAAGAAGACACGAATTCCCTACAAAACACATGGGAATCAAGACGAATAAAACATAGTTTTTAAACGGAAGTCGTAACGGACATCACAATACGAAACTAAAAACGTGAAGACATGTAATTTGACAATATGAACAACACGAACCACACTAAGACAAAAAAAAGAAAACGAGAGCGAACTCGGTGCCCCGGGATGGTTAGCAGTTCCTGCTCCACCCGTTGTGTTACTCTTGTAACAAACCCGGTGATTAGTCATGAATGGGGAAATGACCGGCTTTTGATTACGATAAACGGAACAATTCTGTGGTCATTGTGTGCATGGTGGCACCGCAAAACTTTCGAAGTGCTGACTTCAATTTAAGCACTATGAAACTTTGGTTCAGTATCTTACATGTAAGCAACAACCCTCTATGACAGAAATTATGATAGGAACCACAAGCTTTGAAATATCGGATAATTTGAGAGATACATACTCATACGCAGGTGCTAATGGAATGTTGCTACATATAAATGGAAAGTTCTTAACTAAATGCTAGAGACAGTTTCACACTCATTTTAGGGTACTAGTTGTGATCATGGCTGAAGACCCTACTGTGAATTTAGAACATCAATAAAAGCGCAATTTATTTACTTTCACGTCTATCTAAGGGTAATGTTGGATATTCTGTCGTGTTCATTTACATCCATATTCTCTCTTTCTAATTTTATGTTCAATCGTTGTTATCAATCAATTAATGCTAATTTCAGAACTTTTACTGTTAAACCAACTTATTTTCATATACGGACTTCTCATTAAATCATTGGTTTGCAGTTAAATTTTTGAGAATTCCATCACGGCATTATGTCACGTTTCTATGTGCTTATGGTATTATCTGACGGTTCCAAATGAGCGCTGCATGCTTTAACCATCACCATTCGAAAGCTTTTGTGCAAACCGACCAGTGAAGCAAAAGTTATATGATTTCTTAATGCCTATGATATGAGACTACAAGACAGAATATTGAAAAACACCAAACTTCTATACACACAACACAAAGAGCAATATAACCGACAGCGAAACATTTGCTGCGAAAATGTGACTCGTGCTATTCTTCTCCGCTCCTATCGTGTATGTATCATTTTCACACACAAATCCATATTTCGTTTTGGATAAGGCATAAGTGTAAGCTTAATAACAGTTTGGTCTATTTTTTATTTGTTTTTCTTTTATAAGAATAAAAATGACATTTCATTTTTTTTCAAAAATATTTCCGCCTATATCCTTAAATAGTATTTATTAGAGGCCATCTTGGACACGCCATTATCATACGATCGTTGGTTTTCATTCCAAATATTGACCATTCAATATTCATAACAACATCTGGATTAATATTTCTTGGTGATAAGCCCATATCTAGTTCAGAAGTTAACAGATTATGACATATAAAAAATAATCTGAATGCACCCATGATTGAACCAGATGTAATGGGATTTTAGGATTTGTTTGTAAGTATGAAAAAAACCGGATTATGTTAATTTAGGATTAATCGCACTCAATAACTCGGGAAGCCGTTCTAATTAGTAGTACAACCTCGATTTAAGATAATATATGAATGAATGAATGAAGGGGTGTCATTTAGGAGATAAATGTATTGTATTTGAACATTTCACTGCGACGCGTTAGCGGAGCCAGTAAACGGATATTTGCGACCATTAAATCGACAATTGATGCCTTGAAATTTTCAAATACAATACAGTTATCTCCATTCTAATGTAATCATTTGTATAGATGTGCTTTGCCACATTATTGACAATATAACGTAAGCGGTAATCAGCTAAATTCTAAAAATATCTTCATGCTATTTCAACCGTGGAATTGATACCGTGAAAATTACACCATTAAATCGACAATTGATGCCGTGAAATTTTCAAATACGACACAGTTATCTCCATTCTAATGTAATCATGTGTATTGCCACATTATTGACGAAATGGCTTAAGCGGTAATCGGCTAAAATTCTAAAAAATACTAGTATCTCATGATATTTCAATCATGGAATTGATACCGTGAAAATTGCAGCATTGTCCAATCACAAACCACGTCCAGGAATATAAACAACTACATTAGAATGTTGATTTAGTGATTATAGATGTGTTAAAAGAGGGGAAATTGTGGATCAAATGAGTTCACCCCCAGTTTTTAGTGGGGTTCGTTTTACTCGATCTTTAGTTTTATGTGTATGTCATGAAGATCGTTGTTTGTACTTTTGTCCTTTTTCCTTTGACCATTGTGTTGTCTGTCGGTTGTCTTTAAATTTACGGATTCTGATTTACCCCTTTGGTATCTTCAAAATCTCCTTAAACAATTGCAATTAAAAATATCCCCAGTCAGCTGTGATGTTTAAACACCAGCATTGTGCAAACAAGACACACGAAAATGTTGAGGCCCTTATTTGTCAGGAAATGATAGAGTGACTGGAAGTAGAAAATACTTCGTCTATACTTAGGAAAGCTAATGCCAAAACAAAAACATCAAAGTCCCCGATTAACATGATATGTATGATATAATTATAAATACTAGTATCAAGATATACGACTTCCTTGTACATGTTCAAGTCCTTCCTTACAAGCCCTTTATTGCAGATTCTTCATGGTGTTTTTCATTTTGTCACACATGACCACGGACATGTTCCGTTTATCGTTTTCACAATCCTGTTCTTTCTTCATTTATGACTTGTCACGTGGTTTGTAACAAGAGTAACGTGACGAGTATCACATGTGAAGCAGGAAGCACTTGAGTTCATCCCCGGGTTTTAGTGAGGTTAGTGTTTCTGGGTCTTTAGTTTTCTGTGTAGTGTTTTGTAGATCATTATTTGTCCTTTGTCTTTTGATCATTATATTGTCTGTTCTTCGATTACGGCCTCTGATTGTCCCTTTTGGTATCTTCAAAGTTTTCGTATTCCACACTAGGAGCCCTGTAATTGTTTTTGTCTTCGTAATGCGATGTCAGACACAGTGATGGTGGCGTTTGTTGGAATTGCTTCACTCTTGTTTTGTTTTCTTGTTGATAACCCTGCACCTGGGAACATTTCTACACCAAATAACACCAAAAACTACTAAGACACCAAGGTGCAACGTTTAACGGCTGATGCAACGAGTACCACTCGGCTGCAGGCAAGAACCAGTTCACACTCATTTTAAATTAAAAATAATGAGCTAAATATTCATCGATATACTCTTGTCTATTCAGCACAAATTATAAGTTTTGCTAAGTAAGGTTTTCCTAACCCTATTCAGACACATACGTAAGAGAAGCAAAGGAAAGATGTGATTGATTCATGACTAGAACATGTTTATAAAGCAACAAATTGTGATAAGCAAAAAATGTGCCAATGGGACCGACCTATGAGCGGGAATTTTAGATAGCGACAGGAAACAAAGAGGACATAATGGATAGAGAAAAAAAAGTAGCCTGGCAACGGGACACTAACGACAACTCCCACCAAACTTGTTACCATATCTTTTTTTATGTATATACAAGAAACGAGAAATTCTTAAGCGACGAGATTTCATTTCTTTTTTTATGTATATACAAGAAGCGAGAAATTCTTAAGCGACGAGATACATATTTACACTCCGTCATAAGAGCGATTGTGTATCTTATTCAACTACCACAAACCAGCGTACTCCGAAGTGGGTGAACTACCTCGGGTTCCTTTTGTGGTGGAGTTTACGCTGATTAGACTTTGAAGTTTGCTTTTTAAGTCAATTATTGCTGCAATATGGTCACTTTTATGAATTTTATTAACTGCATCGGCAGTGTAATGGTTAGTGTGCTCGTCGTGTTTCTGGTAGATCGTGTGTTCGAGCCCCGGACGGGTCAAACCAAAAACTAGTATTTGTTGCTTCTCCGCTAAGCAGAATAAACAAGACGGGTTGGCTTGGAATTTTGAGAATATGTCGAGTGGAACGAAATGTCTGCTCGTGGAATGTTGTTTTATTGAGCTAACCCTATGTCAATCTAACGGAGCGTGCTAAGTCTTGTACATAGCCGACATCTTTATCATCTCAGCAATGATATAGCTGAAAATTTGCTCATTTGGCGTTAAACGACATTCACGCACTGACTTGTCAATTGTTTTCCAAAATGCTGCATTGCAATTTACACAAATATAATAATAGGATTCAATAATGTATCATTGCCAGTAATCTGATTGACTCTGTCTTGGTTTTCGCATTATATTTCCTATATAAAGATATTAATAAGAGTATTGAAAATATGATTCTTTTCAACAATTAAATCTGTATTTAAATCACCTGCTACAACAATATTTGATGAACAATTATGAAAAATTTGCCAACATTTGCACCTGCAGTCTGGTAAACCGTACATAATAAATTGAAAAATTAAGTTTCAATCTATCCTAGTTGACCATTTCCAAATTATGATTCTAATCTTATTTTGACTGTTGTTAATGTGTCAGATTTAGATACTTATATTCCTTGACATCTAAGTATTGACATAGATTTTTAACACATTAGGGTGACGTTAAGTGGTAAAAAAAAAGAGCAACATCAGTAGAACCCTGTGAAATGACGATATTGTGACGAATTTAATTGTCTGAGATCAGTGAATGAGTGATTGTGGTTTAACGGAAACCTAGCAATTTTCAGCCATATCATGGCGAGAAAAAGTTAATTTTCAATAAAATGATGATGATGAGATGCGCTTTGTTCTAGACCAACATGCTTAGTTGGATTTCATAGTGTTAGATCACCGAAACAACAGTCGCCCCACTAGGACACATTATCCTGATTCCGAACCAACCAGTCTTTGCTCTTCCTCCTTAATGTTACGTGCTTGGCGGGGTAGCAACAAATACCAATCTTATAGTCTTTGATTTAACCCGATCGGGACTCGAATGTCTTGAGATCATCAATGTACCAGCAATTCTAATGTAAAACTAACATTTGAATAGAACTCGATTCGGTGAAATATTGTAGCATAAATTGTCAGTGTCTTCATGTTAACATTGGCAGTATTATATACTTTCTATGTAATAATTGCACGTTATCCTGGCTTTCCAAGCCAGTTATTATGTGTTTTATTCATAAATGATGCGTGGAAAACAAACACCAATTTGAAATCTACAAAAGCGTCTTTTACATTCAGAAAGCCTGGCACAAACACGTAATATTCCACAGTTTATTAAATCTTCATTAACATAGGGGCGATACGAGTTCCTGTGAGCCTCTAGTTAATTATGGTGTACAATTTAGTAGCAATGTTGTTTAAACTAGTAAGATGTAGGTATCATAATTTTGCTATAATTTTTTGTCCTTTTTCTTTTGACCATTGTGTCTTCTGTTCTTCTTCGGATTTACGGATTCTGATTACCACTTGGGTATCTTCAAACTCTTCTTGCAACGTGGAACATTTCTCTTGTGACAATTTCTTTAATTGAACAAATTACAAATTCCACGGAAACTCTGGTATTTATTTTGCGATCGAAGGGCAATAACTCTAAAAACTAAAAATTAAAACACTCAAGAAACACATATACAAAGCAACACAACTCGTGAGTCATTTTCATTTTATTGAGATTTAGTGAGCAACATCAATAACTGCAATATAGTATATGTTTCATTCGGATCATGGTCTAGTTCTCAAAATTGTCAGGAACAATGCTTCTAACTGAGGCTTACGTTGGTAGAATTCTTTTCGCTTCATGTACAAGTCATTATCAAAATATTAACATTTTATAGAGTAAAAATAAGAGACGGTCATATTAAATTGATATAATAATTATACTAGTCAACAACAAAAAAAACTATACAAAGATTTTTTGAAATATATATTTTTATGTTAAAACCACAAAACAAATAATAACATCCTGTTCCGTTACGGAAAAAATCCGGAAAGTCAGTTTCCCGTCCCGAGTTTGCGATGATCAAATTAGGCATTTAAATCACCTGCGGTCGTTAATTGCGCAGTCAACAAAACTAAACAATTTTGCCATTCTAAAAATTTGAATTTTCACAAGAACGTTGATGCCATGGCTCCGTCAAAATGACCGTGAGCGAGCGGTGGGTATGGTTCAGGCTGGAATGACTCACCAGGCCGTTACAGACTACTTTAATGTGTCTAGAATAACCAGTTCAAGGCTAGTGATTCGTCTTCGACAAACGTTTATTTTGGATTATTTTTGTCCTGATACAGAATTATCCAAAAAGTAAGACAACCTAACATCTGCCAACTGTTTTCATATTCGTCTGATCCTGCATGTACAAAGTCTGACTGATCCGATTATTATAATTCTTTTTTGGCCTATTTTAATTCTCAAATATATATATTAACCTTTGCCTTTTGTGCACATTGGACAGGTTACCGTCCATGCTTGGTCAAATACATTCTAATTTCTCCTTTGATCTTAAATTTGGACAGTAACTAATATACTCAATGGAATGGAATAAATATACAAAAAAGTGATATTCTTATCAAAACAACACTTTCACTAACAAGAAGCAATGTCAGTGTCATTCTTTTTATTTCAACGTACTAAAAGTGCACAATTTGAGTACAATCAAATGTATTTGTATTTTTTTAAAAGGGACATACTAGAAAATACATACCGAGATTAGATGTCAAAACCCATAAATATCCATCCAAAAATTAAATTTATTTGAAAGATACAAATATTACCGTAAAAAGATCATTCGCTTTACGAAGCAACGAATGAATGTAAATAAACGTTTGAACAAACCGAAGGTGCAATCAAGAATGGACAATCCAGAGACATTGTCAACATTGGGCACACAAGACACGGGACGACGAAGACATCCCCCCAATACATCACATAAAACTAAAAAAGATGAGCAACGCGGAAGTGAACCCATGTGCTCGCGAGGGGCAAACATTTCCTGCTTCTTATAGGACACCCGCCCTGTTCCTTTCGGCAGGTCCGCAGTTTGCTCCGAAATTTTCGGTTTCCTACACCAATAAAACTGACCGCCACGATATAACTGAAATATTGTTGAAAGTAGCGTTAAAGACCACAACTAGAAATATTCTTGAAAACAAATAAACCATCATAAATCTAAAAACTGCCATTTTTTTGTATTGTATATATCAAAAACTGTATAAATTATTACATACATGTGTATTACATGTACACATATTTGTCCATACTGACTTGCAATTCATTCCATTACGGTACATATATGTTGGATAAAATCTTGTAAAATATTATAAAATGTAAACAGACTGACGACTTAGTGGATTTATAGTGAATGCCATTTATACATTCGTGATATTAATATAATCAGTGAAATTAACATGATAATGTCGACCGTAAATTTTGAGATGACAAATATGGTAATGGTATCAAAATGGCAGCAAACAAACTAATCGATGTGTTGGAAAGTAAACTGATAATATATGATACTGGACAAAAGATTTGATAAATTACATTTACCATGCCACGAAATAATATCTAAAACTTTGTTGGTAATCCATAATTATGATTCTTCATTTAAAGAGATTTAATATAATATGTACATGGATTATTTACTGATGATTATTATGAAATTAATTACAATATTTCTTTTATCAAGTGTACACGCCGGATTGGAATTTTGATACGAATTTAACCGATGGGTCAGGATTTACACGATTGAAAATATTGAACATATTGTAGATTTAATTTGATATATGCAAAATTTTCAACACTGACTGACTGATTGACTTGACCACACAATATATGGAATATGAATATCAGTGATAATTATACAAGTGGAAATTTTACGAATTCGTCCGCCAGCGATCTTTTGGAAAACAACGATAATTATTATTATTATTATTACCACGAGTATGAACCATACAGCGTCAACGTTGCTCAGCAACATATTCCAGTTCTCTCTATTGTATTTCCGATCATCGGGATATTAACAATTCTAGGAAATATTCTAGTTCTATTTATATTTTTCAAACAGAAACTAAAAACACCAACATCAGTTCTATTAATAGAACTGGCCATATCAGATTCTCTTGTATGCCTACCAATAGTGATTTTATACATTTATATTTACTCTTTTGGGAATTATAAACATTACTTGTTATATGGTTGGTGTATTGCGAATCACGTGGGATATATAACACAACAAATTTTCCGTTCGACATCAAATTGGCTGACAGCTATTTTAGGCGTACAAAGATGCATAGCAGTTTCCTATCCTTTCCGTGCACAACGTATCTGTACTGTCAAAATGTCCATAATTTCATTCGTTGCGTGTATTGTTGGCTCTTTGGCAATTTATATCAACGAAGCCATATCTATTGAAATTACACCATATTCTAAGAACTCGTCATTGCCAACAGGATGTCTTCGGAATATCCCGTCCTGGTATTTGAAGAACATAGACAACATACGCATATCTGTCATGATGTATTATCTCTTTAATGGACTCCTAACAAGATTCTTACCATGTCTAGTTTTACTTATTACAACCATATCTCTCTCCCGGACGTTATGTCATAGGCATGGCGGGATGGAAAAATCCATACAGGAGTCGTATTCGTCGAAAAATCGACTACGAAGAACTAACATTCTTGTGGTTGTCATTCTTTTTATCTTTCTGCTGGCAGAACTTCAAGATGCAGTTGCTTTCTGTATATACTCGTATGAACTGGCTGCTGATAAACCTCGCTCAATTTTACCGGAAGGAGCTGATGACACATGGGATATTTACGGTATGGTCGTAACGTTGCTTGGATATCATGGCATATTTTGGATTTTCTTTTTAATGAGCTCACAGTTTAGAACGGCATTAAAACAAGCCTTTTCAGTATGTAGATTTTCCGATTCTAAAGAGGATTCTGTTCGTGTTACGTTTTTGAGAAGTAGTACACGCTCAGGTACCAGTAGTGTAACACTTTGAAACACTATATGTCATAAGTGAGTTACAGTTAAAATATAACTGTAAAATAAAATAATGTAAAGGGAATCAAATTTAAATGTTTCCTAGGTCGGGAAATTATTGTACTCACTGAGCTACACATTACAAAAATGGAATAATAGCCCGGTGAAAGTAAACATTATGACTTTTCAAACTGTTTGTATTACAGTGACATGTGGTCTGGCGATAACATCACCATGTACATTATTGACGTGGTCATATGATTGTAGTATTTATATTGTTTTCGCTGTTCGCAATGTTCAGCAATTAGTATAAATTAGATCTTAACATCATTTTCCAATTAAATTATTAATAACAAATGCTATGATAAGAAACGTTTCCGATAGTTGTTTGGTAAGATATACTATATATAGGTGTAGTGGGATCCTCGGTAACCTATGATCGATCACACCATCTGAGTACCCCCCACTCATCAAACGTGGGTCAATCAACAGAGAAATCGAGGTAGTCTTGCATTATTTATGAGTCATTTTAAAACATTTTGATAAGTACCGGCGAATTGTTTTACAGCCAATCAAATTTTTAAAAAGGATGCAATTTCCTTGAAAATTAAAATGATTAGAGGAGATCGGTTAAGAGGGTGGCAATTGACCGAATAATATTTAGCTACGATAAATGCTATATCGATTAGTCAGATCATATATAATCTGTTTAATGGGAAACTTTGAGATAAATTATGTTGTTATGGAAACCACAGATCAGATACGGAACAAACCCGAAACAATGATTTTCATTTGAACTGGCCAACGGATGACGAGTTCATAACCAGTTGCAGGTTACTGACGATGGTATAAGGGGTAATTGATAATTTTCTATAGTGTGTAAGGATCACACTTTTTAAATCCCCTCAAAAATGTTTACCTCAATCATTTTGAATAATTGCTGCTCAAACTGTGATCTTTTGGGAAACATCGAACAATGTAAAATTTAATCTTTAAAGACAGAATGATGTTGCATGCTTTGAATGTTGACTGTTGTTGTCTGGCTGCTTACTGTATGAATTTTAAGTTTGTTTCATAAAGTACAGGTTTCTCCAACATGTGTTCTGGGGTCCGTTGTTGAACTTGTCGTTAGCACGAACACTGTGTTAAATTTGCTTAATCATATAATTAGTTTGTTGTTGCACATGTGATTAAAGTTAATCATATGATTAAAATGTGGTTAAACTAAAACACCTCTTATACCAGTATTAAAATCTTGATCACTTAAATTCAAATATGGCGGATGCTGCTTTTTGGAATATCTGGGAGGTGCCTAGGAAAGACCGTGTTTGTCGAGGACAAAACCCACTGTTGATGAACTTTTCGGATGAACAGTTACGACAAAGATACAGATTTGGAAGGGATAGCATCATGTATCTGTCAGATTTATTGAGAGATAAACTTGAAAGACTCACCAGACGTAAAACATCGCCGACAGTTGAGGAAAAGGTGATGATTACCTTGCGATTTTTTGCCAGTGGATCTCATTTGCAGATGATTGGAGACACTATGAGGCATGATAAATCCACAATATCAAGAGTGAACAGACAAGTTGCTGACGTTTTGGTTCAAATGAAAGACACATTCATAAAATGGCCCCAAACGCCAGAGAAGCTGAACTCGGTCAAAAATGGATTCTGTCAGAAAGCAGGCTTTCCCAATGTTGTAGGGTGCATTGACTCATGTGCCAATTCAAGCCAATGTGGATGACGAGCCAAGTTTTGTTAATAGGAAAGGATTCCACAGTATAAATATCAAAGGAATTTGTGATCATAATAATAAGTATATGATTGAAAATGTTCTTCTTTCATCAACGCCGGTTCTTGTCTTCATCTGTTTGTCAACATCCGGTACGTCATTTTTCTTTAAATAGAATTGGCAAATAAGTTGTGGTTGTGCTTAAAATATATAACTGTTAACAAGAAATCTTTCAACTCTAGCATTCAATGACTGGAAAGATATATATAGATGTTCATCCCAGATTATAATAAACGAGGTTAAATGACATTGTTGTATATTTAGAAAGTATTTTTAACAACCGGGAATTCCCTGTGTAATAAAAACAAAAACAGCAGACAATCAATTTAGATACTACAGATACTGACGGATTTATCAATATTCACTTTATTTATTATTTGATTGGGTTTTTTTTTTCACTTGCAACTTTGAAAGGAATAAATTGACATCTCCATAATAATGTATGTGAAGCATTTTTTATAAACCTTTTTGTTCATTTATGAAGCCTGTCGTCTGAAGTCCCCCTTCGATGCCAGCGAAGCTTGCTGTGTCCTGCATCATGTTTACTATTTTCTCCACGGAGGAAGTTGGTCTCTTTGGAGCAAGACCTCCACCTGTCATATGTACTTCCCTCCTGTATTCAGTGAAAGTGGACTTGGCCTTTGATGTTAAGTTCCTCCATTTCTCCTTTATTTCTGTTAGTTCTGGGTGCAACACCTAAAGCATTGATTTTAGTTGTAACATCTTTCCAAATTCTGGCCTTCTCCACATTTGTCACAGAGTTAGAATGTTTATTCCTTAAGACATCAACGTTTTTTTCCACTTCTCTCTGAAGTATAGACTCCTCTAACATAAAGAAATTAGCTTTTCTTGCCCTGGGCACTTTTTTTTTATTCTCTTCATTAAACTCCATTTTAACAGCAGACGACAGGAAGGCAAGGTGCTTTGCCCAACTGCATTTTGGGTAATCACTTGCTGATCAAGTGATTAAAAGATAGTCATACGATTAGTTAATGTATTGATTAAAAAAAGTTCAGCAACATAATTTAATCATTGCATTAGCTAATTATGTGATTAGGAATTAATCATGTAATTAGGGCTAATCATATGATTAGTTTAACCACAAGTTCAACAACGGATCCCTGTTTTTTTTAGCGATTAGATTAGCATTGTCAATATCATAATGCTTTGTTGCTTTAACCTGAAACTATTCTCCTTGGGAAAAAAACCCCCATCACACCTCTATTAGTACTATGTATTAGTATTCTTTGTATTTAATGTACACGTATATATAAGATTGATTATTGATGTAATAACATGTATTTACTTTGAACTCTCCCACTCTGTAACCTTTGTAAAAGTGGCTTTAAGAATAAAGCTATATACATAATATTCACAAACTAACAACCAAGTGTTTCCAAATTTCAACGGTGTATGATATCTTTTTTTTTTATTTGTTCACCATTTTGTTTCTTTAAAAAATCTTAAATAATGATAGTGCTAGTGAAATTGTTCCTGGTCTGTGATCAGTTACTGATGCAGGTTTTAAATAAACATTAGAGAAAACCGAGTGGACAATGCAAAATGGACAATCCAGAGACACAGACAAGAAACAGTTCCTGCTTCTTATAAGACACCCGCCATGTTGCATATACATGTAGTCATTTCCGGTAAAAATCCTATCTTATTGTAAATATATTCAGTGATGACATTACCGATTTATATTTATTTTGCAGAAAATATTTGGAAACACAACTAATTCCAACATCCACTGAATCAAATATAATGTCACTCACACCAAGCCTGGATAGTTATATTTATATACGCTGTATTTATGGTATTTGTATGACATACAGTCTGTGAACAACATCTGACTAAGAGATTCTGTATACAATGATACAGAAGTAACCAGTTGGTTTATTTAATATCCACTTTGAAAAATGACAAAAAATAATAAATTATAGTATAAAGAATGTGAAGGGGTGTTTATACGGATGTTTTGTTCTCCAAAAAGAAAGGGGGAATGATAGATAAGGTCTGACACTGGGTCTTGAAACAGACTATCAAGAACTAACTATTGTCCATCAGCAGTCGCTGCAAGTTTTTAAGGTCTGACACTGGGTCTTGAAACAGACTATCAAGAACTAACTATTGTCCATCAGCAGCCGCTGCAAGTTTTTAATGTTAAAGAAGTGTTGCCGTTTAAACGTCATGTGAGAAGTATTTAAGCTGTAGTCATTATGAGAACAAGATTACAAATAATAAATCCAGTTGTAGATTAAAAAAAGGGGTTGGGCGAATTTAGATTCCCACAGGAAAACATAGATCTATTTTGGATACAGTTGTAAATTTTGACTTGCAACGGGATAGCAAACACGAATCCTTCCAAGTCAGTGCAATGTCTTCTCTCAAGAAAAGTATAGCAATCCATGAAATAACAAAATAAACACGTAAACGTTCATAGAAAGAGCTACTTACTCTTCGCGAGTACATGGGCTCATACCCGGTTGTTTTTGGTGGGATTCGTGGTGCTCGTCTGTTTTGTACTGTTTGTCTTTGTTTTATGTTTTTTGTTTGTCTTCGTCCTGTGTGTTCCATTCTTGAATATATCTTCGGGTTTTCGTAACGTTTATTTCCCACATATTTAAGACATATTTACAGTATATTTAAATTTTTATATTGTATGAAGGTGGTGAACATTGCATTTCTCATACTATCAATAAAAACGTAGATATTTTATTAGTGCGCATGACGGGTTTATGATTTAACACTCAGTTCTGGTCAAAGTCAAAAGATTGAATAGCCGAATAATTTAAAAGTAGATGGAAGCTAGACCAAAAGGACCTTAACAGACTAACAAAAAATCGGCGAATGTTGCCTATATATGCATGAGGAAGGAGAACATTACTTTTAATAATAATTTATCTCATCTGTATGATTTTACGAATCTTATATGATAGGAAGGGTAGGGGAATGACGTGGGAAAGTTATGTAAATAGGGTTAAATGGAATTTGAATGGAGAATTTAATGCATGCCCTGCAGTAATAATAAATTATCAGAATAACAAAATTACGTCTACTGCCATTTCTTACATTTATTGAAGAGATAGATAAAACATAAAACAAATCCGAACAAAGTACAAAAGGAGACAACTCTTACACAAACTTGTGAGACCATACAAACAACTACATGGCATAAGAATCAAATAGGGTTTTAACATGTATTGTATGAAAAATTGGAACTCAGAAAACCATAACTTCTTTTGGTTCTAGATGTCCTTCAGGAGAAATTATCGGCTTAAAGGCATTTTTCGAGATTTTTGTCGACCGTGTTAACTCTATGATTGGGCTATATATTCACCAAACAGAAAGTATTGTAGCGGGCTAGCTGGTGAAATAAATAAACCACAAGTTCTATTCTATCCCTTGATAGAATCCTCAAATATACCAAGATATAACTGACATAAAAATATTGACAAAGTGATTCTATGTGTCGCTATACATGTGCTGGTAAAGCAATACTATGTCTCGCGTACAGTACTAACTTTTAGTACCGGGTCATTTAAACTTCACTAAGGCGAACGGAAAACATGGCAAAATTGATGGAAAATATGATCAGTTATAAATAGTTTTTTTGTACTATATTTGATAATCCAATATTCATCAATAATACAATTATCCGGATCCTGAGACCTTACAGGATATGTGGATAAATACAAATTAACAAAATATATGTCTCCAGATACACTTATTATACACAAACATGAATTGATGTCTCAATATTATGTTTAAGTATTTTGTAATTATATATCTGTTTAAACAGAATTGAGACCTGGGTTTTAGTTCTTATAATGGTTCTGCCTTTCAATAAGTAAAATCTATTACAATTGAAAGTGTTTACTTACTAAACACTAATACAGAGATTATGCAATATGTGTTTAATAGTTAATCATATACGGTTGGTCTCAAAATTTACTGAGAGCAAACTGATACTCTATTAATTAATACTCTAACTAACAAATCTTATATAGCCTTATGAAGTGTTTAAGGATTAAACACTAGAATTTCAAGTTTTTTGTATTATCTATTTAAATTTGGACAAGACAGGTACTAACAACCTCGCTAGTAATGTATGTCTTGAATTTCTAAAGTATTGAATATGTTACATAGTTTATCAAGATATGTACTAACAATCTCGCTAGTAATGTATGTCTTGAATTTCCAAAGAATTGAATATGTTACATAGTTTATCAAGATATGTACTAACAATCTAGCTAGTAATGCATGTCTTGAATTTCTAAAGAATTGAATATGTTACATAGTTTATCAAGATATGTACTAACAATCTCGCTAGTAATGTATTTCTCACCCCTTGGATAAAGTAGTCCATTAATTTAGGTGAAAAAGATTTTTCTATCTTACCCCGGCTCCAGGGTAAGACAAGCTACACGCCGTTTTTCCCGCAAAATTGTTTTCCATTGTTGAATTAAATTGTCGATTTATAGTGTCTTGGCAGTATTTTAAATGTATTTCACAATAAAATACAATGTATTTTATAAATATATTATATAAATGCTACCACAACCGTGATAAATGCCTGTAAAAAAAGTTGTTTGACGTTGGTGAAAAAGGAGGTAATTTTTTTTTTTATTTACGTTAGATACGTTAGTTACCGAACAAGGGAGAGNACTCTATATATTTTCTCAACGTAAACAAATATTGACACGATAGAAAGAGATGAGAAAAAGGGGCAAACATCGTAAAAGGTGTAAGATTTTGATATTGTAGAATCTATCACAAGTTTATTAACTTTATTATATTGAACCTCTTTAAAGCTGTAAAATGAAAATCTTGTTTTATTTTATTACGTGGCATTTTGGTCCTGTGATACGGTTCGCAAATTAATGCGCCAAAAACTACACAAAAAGTAAACAAACATTGACACGGTAGTAAGGGGTGAGAAAAAGAGTCAAACACCGTAAAAGGTGCAAGATAGTAAAATCTGTGACACCCTCGGGTAAGATTTAAATAGCCTCGTCCGATACGATTTAAATCTTACCCTCGGGTGTCACAGATTTTACTATCTTGCACCTCTCCCGGTGTTAGACCCTATATGTCTTGAATTTCTAAAGAATTGAATATGTTACACAGTTTAACAAGACAGGTACTAACAATATCGCTAGTAATGTATGTCTTGAATTATTAAAAGACAAAAGTTTATATCTATTTAAATTTGGACAAGACAGGTACTAACAACCTCGCTAGTAATGTATGCCTTGAATTTCTAAAGATATGGAATATGTTACATAGTTTAACAAGACAGGTACTAATAACCTCGCTAGTAATGTATGTCTTGAATTATTAAAAGACAAAAGTTTATTCAAATTTGGACACGACAGGTACTAACAACCTCGCTAGTAATGTATGTCTTGAATTTCTAAATAGTGACTTTCATATCTTTATATAACTGGAGATCAGTGACAAAAATAATTACTCATAACCAATATAATTTCAATACCTCATATAGTCTATTATATTATAGACAAAATTCTGGCTAAAATATTAACCTAAACCACTTAATTTATGAACTGAATTGGCTCTTCAATGCAAAACAACAATTAAACTAATTTGGTCAAGTCTGAACTTTTCACTAAAATAACAAAGAACTTGAACATTTCGATTTTCACAAAAAGTTAGTAATGAATTATTAAAAAAATGTATTTAAACCTTAAATTTACTATTATCAGTCAAGAACATATCTTACTTTAAATATTCCAGAAAATTTAACACAACCCTGCTTTTGAAAATAAATTAACGTGACGTAGGTCTGCTTTCGAAAATAAATGAGCCTGAAGTGACGTCTGCTTTTGAAAAAAAAATGAATGTGAAGTGACGTCAGTTTCAGCGTTACGTCGCTATTTATAGTTGCACTAAAATTTCTGTGCAGTGCACCAAAAATCTAGTCCAGGCTTGCGCATTGAATATAAATTTATTAATCAATCAAAACAGTGTATCGAAAAATCTTTGACCAATCAGAAAATAAGTGCACCAAATATTTGGTGCAGGCTTGCGGATGAAAGCCTCAATCAATAAGAAATAACGTATCTAATAATCTCGAACCAATCAGAAAAATCGATACATCAAATACTCAAAAGCGAATTATAACAATATATCATCAATTATAATAAAACAATAAATTATGTCTATTTTACATAAATATAAAATTCATCAAAACAAATTTCATCAATAGCAATTATGTAATATAACCTCTGAGTTCAAATGTCAATAATGGCCAACGACGAGAAAGTGGAAGTGTTATCCAACACAGAGATAGAAAAATTAACACGTTTAGCTAAATACTATCGACTTCAGAATATGATTCTAGGAAGAAATATGACCTAAAGAAACAATACATATTTGCAAGTTAATATGCCATGCCATAAAAAATAACAAATTTTATGAAACATGTGTTGATGACTTGATCTCTTTATCGGTACAAGAAGGGGACATCTCATAATATTGTCAACACCATGTGCTAATTAATAATCAACGGTAAACTGTATCACTTAATTCATTCTGAATTCGAATGAAACACTATTTCTGATTACTATACAGAAATGAATATCAACAATTGTGTTTTCTGACACATAAATATACAAAATAAAAAATCTACCCCCCCTCCGAAATTTGACTCAAATGGCAGATCTCACATTATCCCCCCTTAATATTTGTGTCCTCACAAATGAAAGGAAATTATTCCTAGCATTAGAATTCTAGTTCTAATATGAACAATTACATACAATAAACATTTTAACAATTAACTAAATAAATGAATTCATAGCCATATATAACTTACAATTTATTCCTGACAATCAATCGAATCGAAAGAGTTGTACATCAATAAACCTCCAATCTATACGATAGTCTGCAAGTGCACTTAACCACCAAGTTAGACACACGATAAGCCAATTAAAATTCAATAGTAACAAACAAACCACGTGTAAAATCATCATTCTAATAGTGACAGATGGGCCATAAACTTGAACTAAAGACTGTAGATAACGACAGTGGAAAACCTGTCAATGCACGTGGCTTCCAAGTTAAAACACATTTCGTTATCCAATCCTATTTCAAGATTCAACACAGTATGCCGCGAGATGTCTCTGTTGAAAGGAAGTCTTATAATTTTAATCATTCATTATGTACTGTAGCAATAAAATAAATATACAACTTTGGCTCTTGAGAGTACTTCAGCTAAGTGTAAATTTAGACCGGTCCTTGCTGCCAAAGTTTATTAGCATTCGTGAGAAGCAAACTTCGGATGCAAAGGACACACCCGCCAATTCAAATCAGAGGAACACAGCAGGGTTCCGAGGGAGCGCAGCAGGGGCTCCAGAAAAGCCAGGCAACGCAGCAGGTTGCCCAACTTATCTATTGAACTGACGGTGGTGGTAAGAACTGAATTCTTGGGGG
>MJUT01002201.1:687989-699421 GCA_002080005.1 Gigantidas platifrons | reverse complement strand
TTTGGCAGAAAACATTTTATGGTAGTCGTAAAATACCTGACCATAAAAATTACTAATATCAATAATATCCTCACCATATACATCCAATTCGGTACGCCGGTCAGGGTATGCAGCGGACATTATTCGCTTAAATTTGCCGAAAGCTTTGATAAATTCTTGAATGCTTAAAGCTCGATTCAAGCGGATATCTGGTTTCCCGGGAAGATTTACTTCTATATTATCTGCTATAACCGTATGTGACTTGGGACATTCATAATTGGGAATGAGTAGTGAAGCAAGATTAACATCCTTACCCTCAATTATCTGGCGTTGGAGGGACGGAAAACAATATCGATATTTGTGAAAGAATCAGACCTTACTCCATGTTGACCGATCTCATTACTGGTATTTTGCAGAAGATTTTCATGGATATTGCTCTGAGGAACAAAAGCATCTGCGGTGTTTTGTGAATACCACTTTTGCAGGGTAAACCCATTTTTCGCATCGTAAATTTTTTCAGTTTGGTTGCTTTTTAAGAGTTGAGTAACCGTATCCTGTAATCCGCTGAAGCACTGGGTCATGGACGCAAAAGCATTTAACACGTGACTCATGTTTCCTTCGGTGTTAGCGGCACTACTTGCAGGGCGTTGTTCTGCTGGTATCGTATTCATACGCGTTTCATTACTGTCGTTGACCGCACTACTTCCAGGGATTAGAATTGGTATAGTATCCATCCGCGTGTCACTATCAGTCGTCGTAATACCCTCTATATTATTATTTACGGCAACAGTACTGTTAATTACCGTTTTATCAGAATTAGCTTTAAAAAGTTGTAAAAGAACTTTCTGGCTTAGAGTAGCTGGTACTTCAATTCCCACACCTTTTAACTCTTGAACTAGTTTTTCTTTGTCCCATGTTGTAGGATCCTCTGATAGGGACGATGGAGAATGATCATAAGGGCGTTTCCTGTTGATTTGTCTTTTTGACTTTCTAGTTGCCATTATAAGTGTTTACGAAACGTGATACAATGTTAAAAGTTAATAACTCGCGTGTAAAAGTTAAGATGAAATAAATCCCAAACGCAATAAATATCCGACTATGAAATGAAAAAAGTCAGATCACATATCCAAATAGTTTGTATATAATAAGCAGATTAATAAAAGCGATAATCCATGAATGTTTATAAGTAATAGAAATGTATATAACGCATTCAAAAACGAATCAAAATTAGAAAGCTAACTTCCGAAGAAAGAAATTGCTTCCCTCTTTCCGACAGAGAACTTGCAAGCTGCTGGGTTCACTATCACGTGATTAAGCTGCCATAAAAGGAGACGACCGATGCAAACGAGGCTGTGCATTTCATGTAACCAATAAACATCGCTTATAATATATAATAAGCTCACATTTAAAATGTCACTCACAATGTTCAAATTTAAGAATTAATATACCTACAATAAAATGTACTCATAATGTTCAAATTCAAATAATACTTCTACTGTCTTCTTGCTAGTGTCTTCTTTCTTGGCGTCCTAATTCGTGTTTTCCTGGGTGATGAGACTGGGGTCCAGTTTCTGGGTTTCCTGGTTGAAGAGTTGATAGGTGAACGTGATCTATATCTTTTGTTGTTATGGAAAGGTGTGTTGTAACGGTTGTATCGATAGGTCTGGAAGTTATTGTTGGATCTAAGAGGAATCGGTGAAGATTTTGGTTTGGAGAAAGTCGTAATCTTTTCACTCTGTTGGCGGATAACAGAGCGAAGACCTGTCAATTGAGACTGAAGAAACTCTACAGTGGAATTGAGAGTGTCCATTTTCTTACTCATGTTTTCTGTAAGTTGGTGACTGCATTAAAAATTATCTGGAGAGTAGATGAAGAAGATGACGAAGAAGAAGAATCATGGTTGGAGTTAGTTGATACCATATTCCATTCCGCGGCCGGGTGTGAGTTGTCAATAATATTGGAATCAGTTCCTAGAATTTGTGATAAGATGTCCAGAGATTCTTTAGGCTCTGTCATTTAAAATTATCTGACGAATAGGTGATGGCAAGTCAGGCGTACCAATAACCGGTGAACCTGGTGGAGTAGCCAGAAAGTCAATAGTGTTAGTGAATTTAAGATTTGGTTTATCACAGATATTCTGAGTCGAAACTGTAGCATTGCTTAGAACCAGCTGATTAGGGACAACACAACCATCAGCCGCCGGATCCTGCAGATTGTCCAGAACTGCTTCCACGTCAAATTGGTTGTCATTAGTAATAGTATGAGACGGAAGTCCAAATGTAGGGCAGTAGGCAGTCAGATCGGATATAAGTTTTTCTGTTCTATTGAAGTCCAATTCTGTAGATAACGGTAATGTAGGCATTTTCTTACATTGCTTCGTCGATTCATCTCTGGAAAGGATGCAATAATCACTGCCAGTGAAGCGAAACGGAGATGGATTGGTGATAAAGTAGGCTGAGTCTGAAGTGTACAACCCTTCCTTTATCGCCTCCCGACGCAGTATTTGATGCGGTGAATAATGGTTAACGTGCCTCTCCAATTCTTTATACTTTAAGCATGCAAACTTGCATAATAAGCATGAGAAAGGACTGTCAATCTCAGGTGTCAAATGCTCCTTTAATATGTGTGTTTCCACTCGAAACTTCTGTCCCATGAAGGCAGAGTCCTCTGGATATCTCAGGCTCTTCTTACATTTTGTTGGTTTTGCTGATTATATGTAGTCATCCTGAAAATTACAATCAATATATATAGATCCCAAATCATGACAAATGAATACCTTTAATTTTATGTCACATATCTGGAGACATCTATGTTCTGACCCTCAGACCTTAGAGGATATGTGAACAATTTATTTTTCTTTATCACCAAAAATAGTTTTTGATGAATATTGTTCGGATCCTCAGACCTTAGAGGATATGTGAACAATATTTTTTTTTCAACAAAAAATAGTTTTTGATGAATTTTGTTCAGATCCTCAGACCTTACAGGATATGTGAACCAAAAACAAAAACAAAAATGGTATCCATTTAAGCCTAATAACATTTTGATATGCCATGTTTTCCATTTAACCTGTGATTTACCTATAGTTGGAATGCAACTAAATTTTTAATATTTCATTATGACTTTCTTTGTACCCAATTTCCCTCTTTCAACCAATTTCACCCACTTTGTATTTTGATCCCCATTATAAGGTTTTAACTTGTCATGGTTGACAATTTTTCTGATTCCCTGTCCATCAAGTTGAATTTCATCATTAATTTAACTTTTGAGTAATCAAACAAGGTCCAGTATATAATGGTTGTAATCTTGGTCTAATGCCTTCTTTACGGGTTTCATGGAGATACATTGTACCATACTTTATCATAAACTTCATAGGTATTTAAATTTGGCTTAAGATCATAATAATCTTTTCTTCGCTTTGTATTTATTGCTAAATGTTTTCTTGCCACATGGTGAGCCCTGTGTAGCCTGTCTCTAATTTTTATTGCATGCTCTCCCCAATTCTTTGAATTTTCTTCTAAACCAAAAGAAATTCCTTTATTATTTCATATGGCATTCTTATTTCTCTACCAAAAAGAAGTAGGTTTGGGGTAAGTTCTGTTGACTCATTTGGGGTTGCTCTATAAGCACCAGCTAAGCATTCTAAATTTACATCCCAGAGTTTGTTCACCTCTCAAATAGGATTTTATCATGGCTAAAAGGGTTCTATTAAAACGTTCTATCTGTCCATTTGCTTTTAGATTCTTGGGGCTTGTTTGGTTTTTTCACATGACTCTTGAAATACTTCACTCTCATAATTTCTGCCCTGATCTGAATGTATAGCAAGGGGACATCCAAATCTGCACAATATTTCGTTCAAAATAATATGGGCACATGTAACAGCAGTTTGGTCAAGAATGGGAAATACTTCTATCCATTTCGTAAAATAGTCAGTAACAGTCAAAATATATCTATCCCAGGTGCACCAGTTGGCATACTCCCAAGAGGGGCCCTGGATGCGTTTGCTGGTGGCTTAATAGCACCACAAATTTCGCATGGTTGAATCCAAATGTTAATATCGTCCCGCATTTCAAACCAGAAAAATCTTTGAGATAATTTTTCTTTTGTTTTCTTTTTACCCAAATGACCAGATAAAACTGAATTGTGCATTTGGTGTAAAAATTTCATTTTTCAATTTCTGGGGAGTCAGAAATTGGTAATGGTAACCAGTTTCATTACGTTTCATATATTCCTTGAATAATAGACAATTTTTCAATAAAAGGGAATCCCACAAAAACAAATAATGTCGTGTTGCAGGACTATTCTTTTCAATCTCACATAATTTTACCCCTTATTTTTATCGTTTGTGATGGCATTGTCATATATTTGGGGGGAAAATCGGGTCAATGTAACCCTACCTCTTTGCAGACGCCGCCATGGGACAGAAAGTGATTACTATGTCTCACATTAACTCGAATAATACTGCGCCCTCTATCGGCACTATCGTTGGACGAGGTTAATGTAGCGACCAGCGGGAGCGTAATATAACAACTGGATTATTCGGGTTAGTCTCACATGCACCAAATTAGCTACAAATATAGATATATAATTCAATGTGCACTCAAAGTAAAAACAATAGTAACCACAAATATTTTTAAAAGTCACTTGGGGCAAGCAAACCATTAGGTCTAAACAGGATATCCCCAATCGTCTGCGATGATCTATGCATGAACATACATTGACAAATGTTATTCGTTATGTTTGTGGTTCTTAGCAGATTGATTATTTAAAAAAACCCACCCAGGTTAAACGTTAACGGTCGACAATATAACCAATCACAACAAGAATCATTAGTCTAACAAATTTCACTGAAATAACAATGACAGAGGCCGATGGCAATGTGGTGACCGGTTAATGGAATTTCAACCCGCCTCCCTTGATATCCAGTGGACAATAGACATAATAAAAAATTAACATTAAAAATCCCGAAAAGATTCTCATCAACTCAAACATACAAATACTTTCACAGCAAGGACTAAAACATAAGTATGATAAGTAAAAGTTCGTAGTTAACAGCCTATTAGCTAATAGGGAGGTATTAAAGTTTGCAATTTGAATATTAAAAGCTTCATTAGTTGTAATTTTTTTCATATCATAATAGATGTATGTATATATTATGAAAAGGAAGTCGAAACAGTGATGGGCAACAATTCCACCAATAACAACAAAACGAACAATCACTTTTCGCATTCACTCATTGAACACAAAAAGACCATGATATAGACGTTGGAAATCCAGGTCATGGCTTCGGACAAGGGACAAATGTGGTTAATGGGATCCCAACCCCCTCTTGATAACTGGATCTCCAACAATACATATAAAAACAAACGATATAACAAAACAAAACAAAAACAGGCACAGATTCGATTCCACTCAAAAACAACACATACTACATTGCAACATAAAAATTATGACAACATAAAAATGGACAGTACAATAGCAGGATAAAATAACCATTGTTATACTAGTCTCAATGTGAGTCATTGGATTCCTGTTTACGTCATTACTTTCTTGTTTTCTACATTAATATGCTAATTGGGTTTGTCTCTAGCGTCCCATTTATTTGTTTATGTATTAATATGAGGTCAATCAAAGTATTGGTAATCATTACACAATGTACTATTATTTAAAATCATGACGTAAACATCGATGACCCGGATTCAAACAAAACAAATTAACGAACATACTAAGATAAACATTGATGAAAAACCAAAACAAATTAGCGAATACATATATAACAGTGTTGATACAATATGGCACAGAAACGAAGAAAAACCGAAAGCGGAAACTGTTTGTTTAAAGAAGACCGACTCTCTGAACCGTATACGACAGAACATAGTTTTCATTCAAGAAACGAGCTTTACAAAAATAAGATGGTGTAGCCTTACCAAGTGAGCTGTGTAAAATACTATCACATATCCCAGTTCCAAATCTATATTTTTATCGGAACGGCCATCAGCATTTTTTTTTTACGATTCTGGAAGTCAGATGCCATCTGTTTACAAATTTCTGCATTGGACCCAGTAATGCCTCCGTTTTATATCAAATAAAATTGTCCTTACTATTGTCTTCCTACGACCTCGTATACTATCTAACGTTTAGATGATGATTAAGGCCTTTGGCTCTCTTTTATAGAACTAATGTTAGATTTATACATTTTGCCTCTCTACGATTTTATTATTATTCTACTGAATGTTGGAGCTGTTCCTTTGTTTTTTTTCCATTTTATGACAATTTATGTGTATAGAAGAATAAGTATATTATGATTAGGAATCAGTCTTCTTTACAACAAAACCGCATCGGTGGCGTAATGGTTAGCGTGCTCGCCTCGAGTGTGGTAGAGCGTGGCTTCGAGTCTCGGTCGGGTCAAACCAAAGACTATAAAATTGGTATGTGTTGCTTCTCTGCTAAACACGCAGCATTAAGGAGAAAGAGCAAAGACTGGTCGGCTCGGAATCAGAATAATGTGTCTGAGTGTGACATGTCTATCCGCGGACTGTTGTTTCAGTGAGCTAGCACTACAAATATCCAACTCGGCGTGTTGGTCTTGACCAAAGCGGACCTCGTCATCATCACATTGAAAATTAACTTCTTCTCGCCATGATATAGCTGAAAAATTGCTGAATTGGCGTTAAACAACAATCACTCACTCACTCTTTACAACAACGCGACTCACTAACGGCCTAGTCACAATCAGATGCACATTTCATACACGGTCTTTGTTATAGAGTCTTTTCAGGGTAATATAATACATAAACCATTGTATTTTTGATATAAATTGTACCAGAGAAACAGAGCTTCAAGATGCAGACTACAACTTTGGTAAGTGAACCATTATGGACAAAATATGCATGACAAAGTTCCAAAAAAACCAACGTTATGTTTTACTAAAATTTTACTATTTTCACCAGTTTGTTGTAAAAAAAAAAAACTGAAAATCACTTGATCTTGGTTTTGTTATATTATTAAACAATAAATTATTATCTTTCTTTTGCAAGTTGTTGCAAGGAAATATGATGATTGGTTGCAGAGTTCTGACAAAAATGCAAAGACTCCTGATCGTTACGAATTTTTCATTATAAATTTTAAGCTTGTTCAGAAAAATAAAAAAAAAAGAGAGAAAAATAAATAAAAATTTATTTGTTAATATGTTTTCTATTTACTTATCCATGTGTTAACTTTTTCTATTTACTTATTCATGTGTTAACTGATAATATGTCACAAAATTAGGTTGGCAGAGCTTTTTTCCGAGTAAACTGGGTTATAAATATGACTAGAATTTGGTAAAAAAAAATGTCTTGTCCGTAGACATACATTATTTTAGGAAACTGAAAGTGTAATGACTTTTCTGTTGCAATGCTGAGGACTTGTTATTGTGTAGATATGAAAACATGGTAAGACATCATTCTTACCTTCACTACTATACACCAGTATTGGACCCAAAGTCCAAAATGTCTTGTCCGTAGACACAATTTAAACTCTTATTCTAAACAATTAAAGGTCAATATGTTTTTTAATCATAATCAGCTGTACTGTACTCTTGAAATTAATGTATTTAATTCATGAATAGTCAATTTATTGTCAGACTGTGTAAAAATATACATGGGAATAGTGAAATATGAAAGAAAATTGATGAATTTTCAGTGAAAAAAAAAGGATTACGGTTAATTATATTGTTCTATTTTCAGTTGGTTATTGGCTTTCAATAGTGAATAAAACAAATAAATTAACATCTTTTTCTTAATCTTAAGTAATAAGTTGCTATTCTTGATTTAATAAAAGAGAGAGTGGTGTCTACGGACAAGACACAGTATCAGATGATGTGTTTAAAATCAACATTGTTGGCTTAGGAATGGAAATACTATTAAAAATTGTAAATTACTTCTAAAGTATACATTTTCAAAAGGGTGTGTACATAACACTGACTAGGAGTTATCTCCCTTACTTCAAGGGAGATAACTCATAGATCAGCAGAACGTTTTAACAAAACAATTAATTTCAAACATTTTATTAACAGGGATCAACAAAATACAAGGAGCATGCTGTTTAATGTAGCTACAAACTGGTATGTACTTCTATAGTTCAGCATTTTCAACAAATTTGTTATTGCAATATTTAGTTTCTAAGAGAATGCATGTCTACAAACAGAAACTTCTAAAAAAATATTCTTTCTTTCAGAATAATTAAAAAAAAAACATGGATTTAAGAGAAAGGAAAAGACCAGACAAAATAGAAAATGTATCTGCAAAGGCAATAATAATGAGAAGGTATAGACAAAAACTAAAAGATAATTCAGCAACGTATGATGAAATGAAAAAAAAAAGACAGGGAAAGAAAACAGGCAGATAGAAAGATTGAAAAAGAAAAACGAATGAATGACAATCGTAAACTTGTTAATGATAGAGTGAGATGGAAAATTCAGAAAAGAAAATACAGGAAATCAAAAAAGGTAAATAATCAATTTGGCAATGAAAATAACATTATCATGAAAAAGACTGTTTCAAACAAAAGTAGTACTGGAAACAAGAACAAAAGGTTAGAGAAAGAAAGGAAAACAAGTGCTACATTGAGGACACAGAATTGGCGTTTGAAAATAAAATTGAAAGGAACACATTTTAACATTTCCTCCCATGATAATGCAGAAAATTCTCCAGGACATCAGAGTGGAGGGCCACTAAAAAGGCCAAGAAGGCAATGCCCAGCTCTCCACGTAGGCGATCCATTGTTCTCAATAACTTAATAAACTCTCCATATATAAGAAAACATCTCGAAGACAGAGGAGTCATTAACACTGAAAAAGTAGTGAGACAGATTCAAGTCAGTGAAGCTATTGTGGAATCAATCAAAAGTAGTGTAAAAGAGGGGAAACATACCATATGATAAGTATAAAGCGAATAGACTTCTATATCATGTAGTGTTACGATCAGCTAGTAAATATCACGAATTTGGCAGTGCCATTTCAAATTATCTGAGATTGAGACGTGGAAAAAAAGATAATAACCAACCAGAATGGTGGAAAACCAAACAAAGAAAACCTAGAAAAAATAAAGTTAAACAAGACATCAAAGAAAAGGTACATAATTTTTACTTGTCAGGTAATATAAGTAGAGAGGTTCCAAACAAAAAAGATGTATTGAACATAGATAATGACAGGGTCAACAGACATATAATGACCATGACCCTATCAGAGGCATTTGAAATATTTAATAAGAACTATCCAGAGACAACAATTGGCTTCACAACTTTTAAAAAATTAAAGCCGCCACAAGTAAAACATGTATCTAAAACATCACATAAATCGTGCCTTTGTCAGATCTGTTGAAATCTCTCTTTGAAAATTGACGCTCTTCAGAAATATGCCATCTCTAAATTAAATGAAGATTTGAAACAGAAAGTATCAAAATGGACCAAAACAACTCTATCCAAAATAGTGCTTTGTCGTAACGAGGAACAAGAATTTCCATCCACAGATTGCTTAACCAGGAAATGTGACCATTGTAATGTAACTAAACTGTCTGAATTTCTACAAGAACAAATAGATAGCACTCCTGAAGATGAGGAAATTATGTGGTTTAAATGGGAACTTATCAGCATAGAAAGTGATGGGGGAAAGAAAAGAGTAACCTCGTGTGTTTCCAAGAAATCCTCATTTAAGGATATCATTAGAGAGTTAGAAAATGATTTAACAAAGTATCCACAGCATATATTTAGGGCACGTTGGCGGCACAAACAGATGCAAAATTGTATAGATCAGATGGAGAAGAACAAGCTTGTAATGCTGATGGATTATAGTGAAAACTATAGGTGCAGGTTTCAAAACGAGTCACAGAATGCGTACTTTGACCAACAACAAGTAACAGTGCACCCATTCATGTGCTACTACATCGAAAACTCTGCTCAGAAGCAATCTGAAGAAGAAATAGAAGAGGAGTTGGAGAAGTTATTCAAACATTTAGTTATTGTAGTCAGCAATGACGTTAAACATGATGCGTTTGCCGTCAAAGTGTATGAAAACAAAGCATTGGATCTTCTAAAAAATGAAGGACTGAAAATATATGTAATTGAGAAGTTTTCGGATGGAGCAGCAGCTCAATATAAAGGAAAAACACATTTCTGCAACTTTCATTGTCAGATATTAAAACACAGCACCATTATTTTGAAACGTCTCATGGCAAGTCCACTTGCGATGGATTGGGAGCAGTTGTGCAAAATGTATGTTGGAACGCTGTCAAAACTGGAAAAGTAGTAATTGCCAATGCAGAGGACCTTTACAAGTACTGTAAGCATAAACTAGAACATGATAGTAAATTTGTAAGAAACTACATTTCCAAGAGACATATGATTTATGTTGATACAAAGGAAATCATCAGAAACCAAACGGATGTACAAACTCTCGTAGGAACTAGATGTCTGCATTCTATTAAGAATACTGGTATACCATTAAAAGTTCAATCCAGGAATCTTTCTTGCTGTTGTCCAGCTTGCAAGTTTGGAGAAGGTGAAAATTGTGTGAATAGTCAGTATGTTGAAAATTGGAATGAGAAGCTGTTGGAAAGACCACTAAAAGAAAACAAGTTGAACAACCAGGTATTTACATTTAAACGTATCAAGCTTCTCAAATATGCATGCTTCATAAATATTCATATACAATATATCTATAACCATCTGCTTATTGCATGTGTGCAAAAAACCTCTAGAGGATCACATCAAAATACACATATATTAAGAATCTTTAGTAAAAAAATCAAATATTCTTATTTGTATTTAAAATACAAATAAGAATATTTGATTTTTTTTTACTAAAGAATTACAGGTTTGTTGTTCTAAATTTGAAATTAAAAAAATTAAAATGCTAGTAAAAATTGTATGTGTTAAATCTTATGTTCAGTTGAAGTCTGCAGTCTATTATTATGAAGTGGTCTACAGTCTATTATTATGAAGTGGTCTGCAGTCTATTATTATGAAGTGGTCTGCAGTCTATTATTATGAAGTGGTCTGCAATCTATTATTATGAAGTGGTCTGCAGTCTATTATTATGAAGTAGTCTGCAGTCTATTATTATGAAGTAGTCTGCAGTCTATTATTATAAAGTGGTCTGCAGTCTATTATTATGAAGTGGTCTGCAGTCTATTATTATGAAGTAGTCTGTAGTCTATTATTATGAAGTGGTCTGCAGTCTATTATTATGAAGTGGTCTGCAGTCTATTATTATGAAGTAGTCTGCAGTCTATTATTATGAAGTAGTCTGCAGTCTATTATGATGTAGTCTGCAGTCTATTATTATGAAGTGGTCTGCAGTCTATTATTATGAAGTGGTCTGCAGTCTATTATTATGAAGTGGTCTGCAGTCTATTATTATGAAGTGGTCTGCAGTCTATTATTATGAAGTGGTCTGCAGTCTATTATTATGAAGT
>MJUT01002201.1:674050-687557 GCA_002080005.1 Gigantidas platifrons | reverse complement strand
ATGGAAATATCTGATTGTATCCTTTCTTAAATTGCTTGTCTAGCATGATGCTTGTAGTACCTCAAGTAGTCTTAGTAATATAAATAGATTTAACCTTATCTGCATGTATGTGTGTGTGTACAATGTCTCTCAGTTTGTAGTTGAAATATATTTGCATTTATTAACATAACTAACAATTACGAAATGCTTATTTTCCTTCACTGATATATAAGCAGCACCCCCTCTAACAATCAAGTTCTTACAGATGATATTGCAAGGAGGTTAGTATATAAGTTGGTTAGTTACAACACATGTACTTATTTGGTTAATTGATTAGAAAAATAGTATCTAAGCAGTTAGTAATAGTATCACTACGGATACATGCAACTAGGTTGATCATCATCTGTACATGGAATTACTCTTTTTTAATCTTGTACACAAAACAGTAATTTGCATTCTTTAATAGAATATATTTATTTTCAGCTCTCAAGAACAACATATTGAAATTGGCGATTGAACTGCCATTTGTGGCATGTGTTATGGAAAAGGATGATACTTATTTTAAGTTGTCATTTATGAAAGTGATCAATGTAGATGGGGAAGATCTGTATTACTGGCCCGATAAACCAGATGAATCCTGGGAAAATATTGTCAAGGCTTTAAATGAATCAATAGTGATGCAGAAGAGGAGAAAATTGATGTTTGCATTTCATGATGTCTGATTGTTAGAGAAATAAGTTTAAATTGAAAGATACAAACATGAAATATTCAGTTGTTCATGACATATACCATCTTTTAAAAGCAAGGAATGCAGAATCATAATAACTGTCTTGTCCGTAGACATCTTTAAATTGCTATACATTATTTAACTTGTGAACTTCTATGATGATGGTTAAATTTTATTTGGTAGCTATAATACAAGGTTTCATGTGATAACATAATACTCAATGGCAAGTGTTTTAGATTTATAATTGTTCATGGAAGTAGCTTTAAATTTTAACCTTTCTGTCAAAATATTACTCGCAATATTGTTTGAGTACTGTATTCTTAAAATGTTATCCATTTAAATCTTTTAAACATTGTTTTCTAAGCTTTATGGAAAACTGTTTCGAATTTTGGCTCTAAATATTTGATTATGAAATCTTAACTAAAATATTAAATAAATTATCCTGTCCGTAGACACCATATTGATCATACTATTTTCGTAGTAACTGTCTTCTTCTATATGTAAGCATTCAATTGATTACGTTAAGTTTTACTTATAAGGTGCCATATCAAAAATATTAACACAATTTCCACATAAAATAATGACATGATGCATAACATAGCTGAGAAGTCATTTCTGCTAAAGTGTTTGTAATTGTTAAAACTGTGGGTTTTTTTTAAAGTTAAGTTACTACTTACTACAAATGATACTTTTTCGTATTGTATCTTTGCTTAAGAAACACATGAAGCAATTTTGTCTGTTTTATTTAATGACAATATCAAAACTTATTGTTATTAAAAAACAACATATTATTGTCCTGTCCGTAGACATATGATTGTTCATATTATTTCAGACTTTCCAGGCTCCTACTAAAAACCATATGCAAGTAGTTATTATTTATGTTAACTGAAATAGTAAACACATCAAAATATAACATTTTTTCCCACATATTTAAAAATACAATACACTTGAAAAAAAATTATGTTGTGTGTTCAGTATTTATTTATATTACTAATTATTGTTTTTTCTTTTTTCAAAGTTGAGTTACAACTTAAAAATTTGTATTTTTCTGATTTGATGTTTATCCAATAAACATTGGAAACATTTATAATTGTTTTAATTCCTGACAGTATTGAAATTTTATGAATATTTACAGACAAGGGGAAATGTCCTGTCCGTAGACAAAATTCAATGAAAAATGCACTTGAGTTTGAATTTCGACACGTGTACAACCGTTCGCCCAAGAATAATACACTACATATCAAATGAAAGGAAATTAAAAATCCTTTCCAGAAAAGTGAAGAATTTAGCAATTCAGACAAAATTGATTGAATTAGATTACTCCAAAGATACCACATACATCAAAATATAGGCTAAAACTTGACAAAATTCTTTTTTTTTCAACAAAAATTTATGTTGACCATGATACAATGCACAATATTTTTGAAACTATGTACCTCTATGTTAATAATAACACACTTTAGCACTACAACAGATAAAAATAAGATTGAAAAGGCTTGTGAAGAAAAGATATGTAGCATGGTTTTTTTCCTCTAAAGTTTAAAATTCAAGATATTATTTCTGAGAAACTGTTTAAAGATACTGAAAATGTCTATGATTTTCATAAATTATAAACATTTGGGCCTTATAAAATGACATTATCAGTTGTGTGTAATGAATTTGAAATTGAACCCCTATGAAACATGAAATGTGCATCTGATTGTGACTAGGCCGTAAGGTATACGTTAGAATCGACAATTTGCACACATGTAGAAAATACCTGCATGAACACATACTTTCACTAAGAAGGAAGATTCGAGCTCATAACTATAGTTTATCTCCAGCACGATTTGATTAAAATACCGATACCAAGCCAAAGAAGTGAGTTGTCATGTATAATTATGTGTGTTAGAGATATCCATTTTGCCTTTGTTTTTACAATTTTCGATAAAATTTTGGAACTTTTCCGACATGTGGTATTTTTTTTGTTTTTCATTTTAATTCTACAAGTAGAAAGGCTAATGAGTTTTTTTTAATAATCAATACAGTATTAATTGTAGAGGAACGTTTCAGGTATTACATATTTTATTTGTTTATTGATGAACAAATGTATTTAAAATCTTCTCCATTGTTTACACCAATGTTGCCACTTTCCAAGCAAAAACACTCAGCAATGGTTGAAAAATCTTGCAATAGTATACTTTAGGTGTCAAACCAGTAATTCAACCAAGCAGAGCTAAGAACATATACAAAAGTAGTCCCTTTAAAAAAAAAAGTTCCTTTCACTTTGTTGTATTGTGACAAATACTGAATGGAATGGAATAATTAAAATTGATAATTGAAGTTAAATATATAAGGATTATTTTGAGCCCAAATTTGATGCATTTAGTTGTATTTTAATACCTCTATGGAGGATTTGATGCATGACCTATATATATTGAATTTCCCGGGGATGACTGAGCTATTTTTAGAGTAGGTGTTTTCCATAGCCTGGCATTTCACTGCAAGACTTTAAACATGCCCTGATATTTTGACAGAACGTAGAGGAATCATGTACGTTTCAGAAAATATATGGTCTTAGAAAGGTTAAACTTAAGATAAAATAGCCAGTCAGGCTCGAAAAAACACAAATTTAGTAGAAAATGTTAAAGAAATTAATTATAGGTTTCACACCTATAGTTGTTCTTATTTTATAAAAATCGGAGGCTTACTTTAGCGATACTCTTACACACCTGCCACTTTTAAGAATGGATCCCATTAAACATGTTAACCATTTTCGTTGTTTTTCTTCACCATCTGTTTTTATGGCATGATAAAAGTCGAAATTGCCAATTATTCGTATCCTCGTGTTATGGGTTTTCGTACTATTATCGATTTTCAGATCTGGTAATTGACAGTGTTAACCTTCATTCATATGACATCTACATCTACATCTACATTTTACGACAATCCATCAATGGTGATGATTACTTGTCGGGCGCAGCGCGAACAGACAAAAAGTTTCTAAAAACAGTGCAGATATAAACAGTGACAAGATAAAATTATATACAAAAAATTTATTTACAGACTGAAGTTTGGTGTTTAGTAGTAATGGCTTTGGGCCAATGATTTAAATTGGTCCAAAGTGGATGCCATGAGTGTTGCATGTGGCAAAGAATTCCATAAGACAACTGTGTGTGGGAAAAAACTGTACTTGAAATAATTTGTTCTAGTGTCGAAAAGTTGGTACTGTAAGATGTTAGAATTCCTGGTGTGCATGATGGGTTGTTTCACAAGGTAGAGGTTATGATTTATTGCTACTAGGTTGTGTGTGATCTTATACAACATAGTCACTCTATTGATGTTTCTTCTGTTTTCAAGTGTGTTCCAATTGAGGTGGTTAAGCATAGATGTAACACTGCTTGTGTTGTGATACCTTTTTGTTACATATCGGGCTGCTCTTCTTTGGACACTTTTTATTTTATCAATGTGTTGCTTAGTATTAGGTTCCCAAATTGAAGAACAGTACTCCAGATTTGATCTTACCATGGATTTGTATGCCAGACTTTTAGTCTCTTCCTGTTTGATCTGTAAGTTTCTACGCAAAAAGCTTAGGATCTTATTGGCTTTTGCAGTAATGTTGTTGATGTGTGTGTCCCGTGACATATTGCTCGACAAAGTGATACCTAAATATTTTGCAGTATTTACTGACTCAAGTACGTGACCTTTGAGTGTATAATTGAATGCATGAGGTGTGTGTGATCTTGTTACACTTAAATAATTACATTTTTGTGGATGATACTGCATACCCCATGTTGATCCCCAGAGTTCTAGTTTATTTAAGTCCATTTGCAGAGTGACACAGTCTTGGTGGTTTTCTATTGTTCGATATAAGATACAATCATCTGCAAATAAGCGTGTTTTAGAAGAGACTGATGCTGGTAGGTCATTAATGAACACAAGGAAAAGCAGAGGGCCAAGGACTGACCCCTGCGGAACACCACTGGCAACAGGCATTTGACTAGAAACCTCACCATCAAGAACTACCCGTTGTTGCCTATTGTTAAGGAAAGCAGAAACCCAATTCCAGATGTTTCTCCTGATGCCGTAATTGTCTAATTTCCTCAACAGTTTCTTGTGGGGACCTTGTCAAATGCCTTAGAAAAATCCAGAATAATTAGATCAGTTTGTTTACCAGTATGCAAGTTGTTTAGTAGTTCATGACTGAGCGTGAGTAACTGTGTTTCACAACTACGCTTTGATCGGAAGCCATGTTGACAATTAACCAAGATATTATGTTGATCAAGATGTTTTAACATGTTACTGACAACAATATGTTCAAGAAGTTTACAACATATACATGTTAAAGATACTGGCCTGTAATTGCTTGGCAAGTACTTTTCCCCTTTCTTAAAGATTGGAATTACGTTTGCTTGCCTCCAATCTGTGGGTACCTCACCTCTGGATAAAGATGTATTAAATATAGAGGTTAGAAGAGGTGCAAATTCATGTGCATATAGTTTGAGAATACGTGAAGAAATTTCATCAGGACCTGTGGCTTTGGATGGATCTAGATTGTTTAATAGTTTTTCAGTACCGTTGGCTGTAACTGTGATTTCAGACATAGATGGATAATTGTCTGTGAGAGATGGCAGTTCTTCATTTTCACATTCTGGTGTAAATACAGAGTGATATTGTTTGTTTAAAATTTCTGCTTTTTGTCTTGTGTCATCAATAAGCATACCCTCTTGTCTCAAGGATGCAACTCCTGAGCTGTCTTTCTTGGTGTTTCGTATATAATTCCAAATTTGTTTCTGTTTTTGTACTTTTTCTGAATTTTCGTCATAGCATATTATGTTTTCGAGATAGTTCCAGTATGCTCTTCTAGTTTCTTTCTGGAGTCTTTGCTTAGTGTATTTATATTGTTGTATTGTTTTTGTGTTTCTGTGTTGGTTCATTCTCTTGTACAGTTTGTTTCTTTTTCTGATCAGAGATTTTATTTCCTTGTTAATCCAGGGTAGCTTTCTTTTGGAGTTATTTATCATTTTGGTTGGAATAAATTCATTCATGATATCAAGAATTTTCTGTTTAAAGTGTTCCCATAGATGGTCTACGTTGGGGTTTTGATCTGTCATGAGGCTATTTAAATCTATTGTCTTCAGGTTTTCACGGATTTTTTCTGTGTTTGCTTTATTATAAAGAAAAACTTTTCTTGGTGGTTTGACTACTTTTCTGGGTTTTAAGTTGGCTTCAATGTACACTATTTCGTGATCAGAAATACCCGGTATCACTTCTATTTTATTTATTAGTGAGCTATTACTTGTAAAAAATAATTGGGATTTTCAAAGAATGGCTAGTTAAATATTTCTTTGTACATAAGATTGTTTTAAAAACCATTCCTGAATTTTAATATACTCTCGATTATCTGACAATGTCTGCTGTCAGTAAAATGGCGGCATATGTTTTCGTATAAAGTAAAAAAAGAGGGCCGATTTACGGGATGAAAACGAATTTAAAATCCGGAAATGGCTGGTTTAAAAATTTCATGGTTCTGGCCATCTATAAATCATACTACATCTAAATAAAATGACAGAATGTTTGAAAATGACCACTTTCAAAATTGTGTTCACTTTTGTTGTTTTTTTAGTGCTGAAACCAAAATGCACTGCTGTTGACGTGCATTTTATATAAGAAACCGGCACATTTCAGTCAGCTCTTTTGTTTACAAGTACGATAAGTGACACCATGACAATCACATGACAGGTAGAGCAGGTGTCTGAGATGCAGACGACATAGTTAAATTTTATGTAGCCTTTCAGGATTTTTTTCCAGCTACTTTATAAATGAAGTAATTTTTTGGCATTACAAAAAGTATGGTTCAGTAGGTAAGTTCACTATTTTTGGTACTTATGTCTTTAAAAGCAATCTTAATCATTTTTGACAGACGTCATGTTGCAATCCTGTTTACTATCTAGAAATAGAAACCGGAAGACAGGTAAAAAATAACACGTGGGCTGTGTAAATCAAAATAAAATGGATGATACGAAAACATATACCATGACGATACTTCAACTTGTCGCCTGATTCACAGCTCATCTGATGTGTTTTGCATTGTCATAACCTAAAGTGCTTTTCGTAAAATTCAGTCTATCATTTGTAACTGAGGGCCCTGGTGGCTCAATGAAATAGGCAGTTGGATTACCTAACAACTCATACAAGCCTATCACCAATACGGCATGGGTTGTTGCCCGGCTTTGTAAATTACAAAAAACGGTGCATTCGATTCTCAGCCGCAAGTGATAAAGTTTACCAGCTGCTTTCCCATGATCGGTGGTTCTCTCCAGGTACTTCGGCTTCTTCCGCCACTAAAACTGGTCGCCATGATATAGCTGAAATATTGCTGAAAATGGGGTTAAATACCAAGCATCAATCAACCAATCATTTGTAACTGATTACAAATGATATTTAAAAATAAAATGTTTACATATTTCTTGAAATGTTATTGAAACATTTTTTGTATATTTCCCATTTTCAGAATTGTTTTCATATTTTACTCTGCACGTGGGGGGAATGTCCCTTATTTCTGACCTTCTGTCGTTTGTGATGAATAGCCACTAATGAATTGCACAATGATATTCATTATGACGCACTTGTTACGAATACAGAACATTTTTGAGGTGGAAAAATTGTGCAATTATGTACATGCACAGTCTCAATTCATGAGTAATTGGGCGAGGTAATCACAATTTATATAAGAATTTCTTAATTGAAATAAAGTAGGGTTATATATTTCATAACGAGATTTTCGACTGATTCGATATGAATTACACTGTATATGTACGAATACAGAAAGCGTGATTTTAGTGTTAAAAACCAATTAATAACATGGATTATACCTTCGTGGTGTTTTTTTTTAGATAATAGGACCATTTATGTATTCTTTGATATACACGACAATTTTCACATTTTTATATTTATTGATTTGCACGTTTGGAGTGTTCACGTTTTATTGGAATCGCCACTTAGGTAGGTTTATTTTTATTTTATTTAAAACTTTGAAATCCAACATCTTTTCTTTTAGCTTATTTTTCTTAATTTCCATTCATGTCAATTTTTTAGAAGTTTTAGAACAAATATAGATGTCTGCCACAGATATGAGAAAACATTTAAATGTTTTCTAATATGGATTTACTATATTCAATGCACCAATCAATATTTCTGATTTTTTTTTTAATCGGTCTTGCAACTAAAAAATCTTGCGATTAAAAAATAGTTTTTTAAGCATAAAATTAAATGGTGATGGCCAGCGATATGAAAACGGCAACAAAAAACGACCCTTCTGACAAACTATTGAAAATTAAAGCTATAGCGTGGAACGTACACAACCAGGTGGCGTAGTAAAATGTAGTTGTGGAAATTTAGATGTTTCGGTACTGTAATCACGTATTTGCAAAGAGTCCAAATTTGAACCACGCAAAACTATTTTTAGTCATTTGAGAATTCGTTTCTGATAGTTGCTTATTATAGTACAGTCAGAGACATAGTGTGGTAGACGTATCACTTATCTTGGTGATTTGGATATATTTTTTGTTCTATTGAATATATCTTCAAAATTTCTTTTACTATTAGAGTGTTACTTAATATCCCCCAAAAGGCATATTAAAGTAAGTAAAGAGATGAAACAGACCAAAAGATATATCAGTATCACTAAGTACTTAGTGATACATCTACTTGACTGATCACGCTATGTCTCTGACTGTACTGTAAGTAAGCCTTTTTCTGGGTATTTTTTTAAACACACGTACGTCAGGCGAAATAAGATCGGTAATAACTGTAGGAAAAAGCAATGAAGAGAACCATGCTGAACAAACTACAGTAGGTGGCCAAAAATATTGGCACATCTAAAAAATTCCTATATAATCAACCAAAACCATATTTTTTCAAAAAATTATTGTGAAGTCATTTCTGGATAGATTTTAACTAATTTTACACCAAAACATTCAGAATTGTCTATATTTTTATTGTTTATTTGCTCATTATGTTTATATGAGTGGTTTTTATTTGTACATAATTTAAACATAACAAATAAAAATTGACTTTGATTTTCCTGTATATTTCAACTAAAAATATATCCTAAAAATTAACAATCATGTTTATATTATGTACAAATTAAAAACCACTCATATAAACATAATGAGCAAATAAACAATCAAAATATAGACAATTCTGAATGTTTTGGTGTAAAATTGTTCTATCCAGAAATGACTTCACAATAATTATATAGGGATTTTTTTTAATGTGGCAATACTTTTGGCCACATACTGTATATATCTACCTTGTGTGACGATGGGCTTGTATGCTATCTAATATTTAGTAAATAAACGTTAGAGAATACCGATGGGGCAATAAATATGGACAATCCAGAGAAACTGGCAGCACAGGACACACAAGACGTTTATATACAAATGTATATACTAGTCAAAAAAAGAAACGTTACACCTCTTTCTATTTTTATAACATTTTTTAATACAAACAATATTTTATGATAAATTATTGTTTTCAAGTCTTTAGGTCGTTATGAACATAGACATGTGCACAAAATTAATTTCAGTTCAACTTTAACTGTAAGGAAGCGCAACAAAACGGAACACCCTAAAAACGTAAATAACAGTTTAATAGCGTGTGTGTCCTTCTCTTGCATTGATGCCAGCTAGACACCTACGGCGCATAGATCATATCAGACGCATGACATATGCCTGTGGAATGTTGTTCCACTCATCTGTGAGTGCCCTTTGAAGCTGATCAATAGATTCAGGGGGATGAACTCGTCTACGGACGAGTCTTCCAATCTCATCCCACAAATGTTCGATGGGATTTAAGTCTGGTGATAATGCCGGCCAAGGTAGAGTGCGAATATCGTTATCATTAACGAAGTTCATGGCAATACGTAAAATGTGGCATCTAGCGTTATCTTGCTGAAAAACATGATTGAAGTGATGTGTTCGAATAAACGGGAGTACAATTGGAGCCAAGATTTCGTCACGATAACGAATGCCATTTAAGTTTCCAACCACTATTTTAAGGTTAGTCTTTCCAACATGACTAATTCCACCCCATACCATTACACCACGGCCTCCAAATCGGCCGGTTAATAACAATTAAAAACACATATATGGAGCACCTGCTGAACAAAAAATGTGAAAAACTGATGTAGCGTTTCTTTTTTTGACTAGTATATAATTAGATCATGGTTGGGGCCATTTTGTTTAATTTTGTTCAGCAGTTTAAGAGGAAAAGATTTAAAAGTAATCTTTTATGAAAATATACATCGACTGAAAGGAAACTTTCACAGAAAAAAAACCGGGCATATATGTTAAACTACTCATTGCCATGTAGCTGCAGTTAAAACTTGAGTTCATTTTGATTTATAATAAAGTAGCAATGGACAATTGACGAAATTTCTATTTTTTGTAACTGCAGCCATTCCAGTCAATTTTGGTGTAATTGTGTTCAGCAGTTTCAAAGTAGAATATTTAAATGTTATCGTTTATCAAAATATGCCTAATTTGCATAATCGGTTGAAAGAAAATTTTCACAGAAAAACCCAGAATATATGTTAAACTACTCATTGCCATGTAGTTGCAGTTAAATTTTGAGCTCATTTTGATTAATAATATAAATAATGGACAATCGAAGAAATTTTAGTTTTTGGTAACAGCATCCATGTTGAAGGAATGGCGGAGATGTCGGGCACAATTTTGAAAGGGACCGTCCAAGGACAATCCCAGCCAAATTTGGTTCAGTAGTTTCAGAGGAGAAGATTTAAATGTGAAAATTTACGAGGCATGCCAAGTGATGGCCCAAAGCTCACGTGGAAATTAAATTGGCCACGTGAGCTAATAAGATGTATTATTAGCTATAGCCATTCACAAATGGTCACTGCAATTAAATCCAATTAGAAACTGTATTTGATAAGGTGATAAATGACAATGTGTGAAAGATATCAATTCATTGCATATAACCAATTATCCCTGTGTTTAAATATTACTTACTTTACTTATCGTCTTCGTGATCAGGATCACATAAGGCCGAAACAACGCCCCGCCACTTCTGTCTGTCTTTCTCTGTCTCTCCCCAGGACCATCCCATCTTCTTTAACTCCCCTTCTACCATACGTCGGTACCTTTCTTTTGGTCTACCTCTCTTTCTCTTCCCGTCACTCGGTGTCCATCTAAGGGCCACTCTTGTTATGTTGTTTCTATCTTTCCTCAGTACATGTCCTATCCATCTCCATCTTCTTCGTTTTATTTCAAGGATGATGTTACATTCTGATGTTTTCTTATATAGTTCAATATTAGATATCTTGTTTGGCCAAAAAATTCGGCAAATCTTACGAAGACAGCTGTTGTGAAATACTGATAGCTTTTGTTCATCTTCTTTAATTTTATCATATTGTAATGAAATATATTCTTTATATCTTCATTTGGTATTTTATTATGTTTATTTCCGTTAATGGCACCCCCGGGTTGCAAATAGGACATACTCCAAAAGGGGCGTCCGCTGGTTTTGTAGGACGAATCAAATGTACAATTCTCCCACGGACGCGACCTAAATAAGTACCATTTCTTATGAGCGGCGCATGGCTTTTCCACTTGAAAAGGACATTTGCGAGTCAGTGAGTGATTGTTGTTTAGCGCCATGTGAGGTGTTTTGTCAGATATAGCATAGTGAGAATAATAAAAACGTTGACATTAAATTTAACGTAATTATCAGGTACGTTTCAAGCCAAAATATTTGAAAGTCAAATGATCTATTGGTAAACAAAGAGATTATTTAAAAAAAACATAAACAGGATAGCCATATTGGCTAAGATCACCTATGACTGAGGAAGGAGAACCTCTCGGACACATTATACTGACTTCGAGCTAACTAATCTTTGGTCTTACTCATGTTGCGTATTATTCCGAGAAACAATAAATGTCTATTTCATATTCTTGTTTTGAACTGACAAGGAATGGAATACATGATCTATAAGACATTCGAGCGAATATTATTAGAGCCGTGGGAGTGGGAGAAAAACATATTTTCTGCTTCCATGATCAAATTTCAGCTGTTTCTTAATTTTTTGCCAACATAGTTTTGCACCCCACGTCTCCTACCCCCTCCCTTGACTATAACTATTACACCACCAAGGTAATTGGCTCTTACACATAATACCCACGGAGGACAAGTACAATAAACATAAATTAATTCTTGCTTGATACCTGTATCTTAGAAAATGAACAAAATGTTCTCTTTCTTTTTCTATCTCATCCATGGTAGACATTTATGGATTGTCTCAGTGTAAGATACTCTGCAGACAAGCCTTCGTTTTGGCTGTCATTTTAAGATGACGGGTTAATTTTTGTCTGTGTTCATTTTCCTGACATTTTTTCTTTGTTCCCGTTTTTATCCTTGCATTACAATTTTTGTTATTTGTTTGTACATTTTCATGACACCTCGTCACTTTTAAGCAAAGGATTTGGTCAAATAAGTATAAAAAGCTATCCTTAAATACAGAATGCTAGAACATTTATATATTAACGTTTTTGTTGTAGTTATGAGTGGAAAAAACAACGGCGGTGTTTACTGTGGTGACGATTCTGATGATGGTCGGTGCTATTATTTCTGCTGTAGAAACAAGAAAAATAAAAGGACGGGACAAAACCAGCTTGTTAATAAAGACGGAATGAAAGTGACGCCATCCCATACCAAGATAAAGAAAAAAGTCACAGAAAATCAGCCGCCTGAATTTGAAAATGAACTATTCTAGGCCACGAAAAATGATTTTTTTGTTGTGTCGACTTGGTGCAATGCATAGATGATTATTTTGTTTATTCATTCATCTAACTTAATGTTCATTATTCATTGGGATAACGTTTTGAAAAATGTAAATTTTAGACTTGATCAGTTGATCTTGAACACAGGCTGAAACCAAAGCTGAAATATTGTTGAAAGTGGCGTTAAACACAATAAATCAAATCAAATGAAACCAAAGCTGATATAGAAAGATTGTATTTATATGTAAATTGTGACGTAAATTAACCAGATAATGCTATTGAAATGATTTCATTTACATAATCGGGTTAGGGTTATGGTGTTTAACTCCACTTTCAACAATATACATTGACATAATCGAACTATCATATCAATGTTGTCTTAATATGAAGAGTTTGTCAACATTTGTCGAAAATAGTGTTGGAAAAGATGAATTTGTAATTAATAACATATAACAAATATGTCCTTGTACACTTTTAATTTTGGTAGAATTAATCTGAAAATGTTTTGATTGGATTGATGTATACTATGAAGAGTTTGAAGATATGAAAGGGGCATTCAGAATCCGTAAATCCAAGATAGATAGACAACACTATGGCCAAAAGAAAAAGTACATACAACGATCTACAAAACATTACACATAAAAGTAAAGATCGAGTAACACGAACCCACACTATATCTTATCTTTGTGAACTGTAGAATACAATTTTCATTAAAAAAAACAAATACATGTATACCTAAATTATTCTACCACCGGAGTTTGAAAAGCACTCCCATTCATATATTCCCTCGGTACTAATACCATGTTCTTTATATATTTGAAGTACGAAAACTATACTCATTCATATATTGATTTTGACTATCTCGTTCAAGTCCTTTGGTTTTCTTGATTTTGGCTATCTTGTTCAAGTCCTTTGGTTTTCTTGATTTTGGCTATCTTGTTCAAGTCCTTTGGTTTTCTTGATTTTGGCTATCTTGTTCAAGTCCTTTGGTTTTCTTGATTTTGGCTATCTTGTTCAAGTCCTT
>MJUT01002201.1:635344-663160 GCA_002080005.1 Gigantidas platifrons | reverse complement strand
AACTGTGGAGGTAATATAGTGAAACTGATGGAACAACTGTGGAGGTAATATAGTGAAACTGATGGAACAACTGTGGAGGTAATATAGTGAAACTGATGGAACAACTGTGGGGGTAATATAGTGAAACTGATGGAACAACTGTGGAGGTAATATAGTGAAACTGATGGAACAACTGTGGAGGTAATATAGTGAAACTGATGGAACAACTGTGGAGGTAATATAGTGAAACTGATGGAACAACTGTGGAGGTAATATAGTGAAACTGATGGAACAACTGTGGGGGTAATATAGTGAAACTGATGGAACAACTGTGGAGGTAATATAGTGAAACTGATGTGATTTTATTTGGATGGAACAGTCTTGATGGTTGTTCACATCGAGAAAAGCTTGTATTAATGTTTCCCATTACATGTTCCAACGGGGCAGCAAATAGGGATTAAAGTGACAAAGTAACTGGTATACCCTGAACGTTGCCTTGAATATAAGCATACATTCTAGAATATTTGGTCAGTGAAAGGCCGGCTTACATTTGTGATTCGTCATATTCACAGAATCGGTTATACAATGTACATGTACTTCATTGTAGCTCATGGGCTCTTGTTTTGGATTTGTTTTACATTCATTAAAATATTATAACAGGATGAACTATAATACCTACTCCATTGCACCATACCATACAAGTATTGTTTAAAATATAACCACGTTCAAGTGATTTTGTGGTAAAATTTCTTTTATTAGCTCCGTCGGTGTGTTGTACCATAGTATAGCAGCAACAAAGGTGTCTGATTGGGGAAATCATCGAAAACTATTTGGTAATTAGATAATTATATCCTCAAGATGATTCAGACAGGCCTACTTTGGTCCAGTGGTTTCCAGAGATTTATGAAAAGGTTTACGACGGAAGCCTAGTGATGGCAATAGTTTTTCTGACCAAAAGAGACAAGTCCTCAGATAAACAGAAGAGAGTTTTCTTACATTTTAAGGGATAAAACATAAGAAAAATCATACCTTCAATTAATTCAGTGAGTAACCCAGGATTTTCCATCATCGGATACAGTGTTCATTGTGGCTTTATAACTTATATGATATTCGATTAAACATGATTATAGGCAAGACAAACAAACTCATATCACAATAGTTAGATTTATTCGTAAATATTTTGTATGAAATAGTCTACACCACAAATAAAAGAAAGTGTAAAACATATTTTAAACAGTACGGGGTACCAAACAAATTTAATATTACATTCTTTGCAAAATAACAAATATGAGCAACTTTTACTCTGCCCAAAATAAATTCTATATTTCTTAACATCACAAAGAATGTAGTAAGTAGTACAAAAATATCGATGCTGTCACCGACAAAGGTTTTAAAATTATAACTCTCAGCTATACCACAGAAGTAACAATACAGATATTGGTCCCTTTTGGCTAAACAATCTAACAAGAGACATAAGCAGGATAGTAACAGATGAATTTATTCTACCAAAAGAAGAACACATTGAATTATTACATGAAGGATAAAATGAAATTTGTATTGCAATAAACACGCTGTTCGTTACCTACGGGAAATGTTTGTTGTTGATGGTTACATGACTTTGATCATTTTCATTAGTGTGACAGTATAATTTATGCAAACATGATATTCATCTTTTGGCTTCAATATAAATAGATTAAGCATATAATGCGTCATATCCAGACACAATATGCGTCTCGTATATTCGTTTGCTAAATGTTTTTGAATACGTTTATACGTCTCGCATATTAATCCGCTAAATGATCTGAATACGTATTTAACACGTCTGTTTTGAGTTCGTATACCAATGAAGGATATAGTACAGACATTGCAAGTATCTGAAGTTAAACCAAATATAAATTTGATTTTTCTGGTACAATTTTGCCAATAAAATGAGTTCCATCTTTCGTGAAGGATCCAGACACTTAAAAATAAAATTTACACGATCAAATGTGTTTATACCGACATTGGTCACTTAGGTTTTGAATCACAATATAAAAAAAAACATGTCATTTTTGCCAAGTCATCACTTTGTGTCTTTCTAACATTCAATCATCAATATTATAAATTACAACTTATCAGTATTTTAAATTGTGATAAATAACCAGGAAATTCTGTTTTCTTATCCCTTTTAAATGATACTATATATTTAAACTTTGCTGGAAATTATGGAGTCCTCTATTGTCATTGCTTAGGGATTTAAATGATTTTTATATAAGCACTTTTGCAAATCTGATGAAAATCAATCATGAAGAAAAAAAATGGTTAAAGGATGACAATTTACCCACATGACAATACTATCCTGTTGGAAGAAAATAGATGATATTGTCGTCTAGCATTGTATGTATTTTTCTTGATGAAATATCCCTTCCACGCGTTCGAAATAATTGTGCAATATGTTTTAGCTTAATATCATAACATCTCATTTTGCAATAAATATATATGTAAACATCAATTTCAATTTTCTTTTTTCTTGTTAGTTCTAAGTTATAAATAAGATAATCATACTTCAATAAATATATAGACTGGGTTCCTGTTATAAAAACAATTAATTTACATGTTCTATTCATTGCCAGAGAGGGACCATCGTTATTGAGTACTGAACTGCTCTCCGTGAAGCGCAACTCGTTTGCACATCCGGATCCGGAAGTTAATTGGCAATATATTATGTTGACAGATATATGCACGCTAATATAATGGTGCATGGCACGACATCATGTTTCTGGCAACAGAACGACATCATTTTTGAAAAGAAACTTTGACCTTGCTCTGGTCCTTTTCAATGAATACTTAATGTAAATGATTGTTTCTTAACAGGAACCAAGTCTAGCTAATATAAGGAGACATATATACTTTCCTATTTAAAAATCATAGTCAAAATAAATGAAATTACATTAATATTTTTAAATGCTCCTAGATAAAATAAAGGTACTAGATATAATGACATTTTAGTTTCATAACTGTTACAAACCACACCACACTACTATACACACAAAAATGAAGTAGTTTAAAAAAGCAACATTTATTCAACATAAGTCCAGTTGAATATTGACTTTATTCAAATTTGCCCAGGCTCTCCAACACATCAACTCATTTGAAACCCGATTGAGAACTAGCGAGTAATTGAGTTATGCGTTGAACTGTGATTTGTCGAATTTATTTAAATATGTCAACAAGGCGTACCATATATCCTTTTGAGTCAATTTTAAATCTACATATAAGCCACGTTAGTTGTCTAAAAGATTGAAAAAGGTTGGGAAAAAATACATAGAAGTCTACCATGTCAGTAATGTCTCAATATATAACATGACATGTCAGACACGCTGAGTCAGTGTAAAGTGCAAGACCTATCAGCTTAGCCTTCGATGTATTTAAATTATGGGTGTGTTTTAAATCATAACACATTTTCGAAAAATCTCAATTACAAATATAACCAATTAAAATATATATTGACTTGACAAATGTAAAGTTCGGCTATGACGTGATAAATCGGCGATACAAACAAAAAGGGAGCGAGTAACTGCTGAGACATCAAGACATTCTTTCATACTCATTCACACCACATCAACTCATCTCCATATTTTAAAGCAGGTCAAGTCATAGCAATGTTTTTTTTTGTAGAAATAAGATGCCTCGTTTTCAAATTATACTCGTTAGCTTAGGTTTTTTTTGTTGTTGTCGAAGATATGAATTCGAAAAATAATAATAGCAAAATGTATTGTAGATAAAAACGTGACCTTGTTTTGTATGAAGGGGTTATGCACGATATGTGATCATTGTGAGATCAAATTAAATAGTGATATGGTACATATATGATAGTTGACACACATTGCGCTAAAGGTTTGGATCAATGTTCAAAAACTTTCATTGTAAAATTGATCTTTCCAAGTAACAATTTTAAGTGCAGAAAGAAAGTGTAATATAAATATTATTTTGCATTATGGCCTCAAAATACGTGAAAACTGAAGATTTCTGTCCGATCTAGTGCCAGAAATTTTCCAATTTTGCATGATTCTTCCCAGTTTTAATCAGCTGTCCTTGTATTATTTATGCGAATTATTATTGATATGACTACACCATTAAGATCAATTGTACTAAGGCGATGCTTGTACCCATAAAACTAATATAACCCCACCACATTTTATTGAAATGCCTGTATCAAGCCAGAAAAATGAGAGGTCATGTACTTGTATATTATAGGGGGATCGATTTTGCCTCTTTCTGCGATTTGATATTTTATTTTGTGTGATATATTTTGTTTTCATTTTATTTCAAGACGTTGACAATTAGCAGAGTTGGTTTGATTTACGTTTCCTTATGTCAATTATATTGTATAGTAGTATTATGTTTTATCTATCATCTTAAGAAATAAGACACTGTGTTTTTTCTTAAGGACAGAATGTAAGAGAAATGTCATTGAACTATCCTATGGTTGTAATTTATTCTTATATCAAAGACATGGGGATACCAAATTAAAATTAAACAAAATTGTGCACTAATGTATTGTATCCATATTACAACAGAGTTATTAAAACACCTTATATGGAGTTATTTGTGGTCCACCACATTATTAAAATAATTCACGTATTTCATTTGCATCAAATACACACGACTGTTGAAAACAAGTACGAACAATTGTAATTTAATATTATTGGACAAAAATCAAATATTTATGAAAACTCATTGCGCATCGGGGAAAAAATGTGCAACTACTCGTGTTTTGAGATCGATCAAGAAAGAAATGGACGCCATCTGATTAATTATCGGCATTGTTTACGGAGTCGAATCGTCATTAAATCAGTACAACAATGCACTTATTTCTTATCTTTTGTGAATCTACTTTAAGTCAGTGTTAATTACGGACAAAGAACCATGCAAGTTGGCAGTTAATAAAAGACAAAATATAAATTATTCTTTTTTACCTGTCACTAGTAAGGTCAATCGCATACGGAAAAAGCTAAGTCAAATTATTTGCTTGAGTAATCGATGGTAATTTTCGTTCTCAAAAGGCGAAAAGTGGTTCGATAAGCTGTTTAATGTGAAATATTTACCTTTATTTCATCATTTTAAAGCTATTTACTAATTTCCAAAGCATATAATTTTTTTTGTCAAAATCGTAACTAATGCCCCTTTAAATAATGCAATTTATATCATTTAATGTATTAGAATTAACGTTCGTCTTCCGCGAGCATAGATAACCTTATGGATGCATATCTTGTTTAGGCCCTTTTTGGATTTCCTGTTCCCAAATATTTCTATATTATTTTGGCTTTCAAATCTTTTGACTTCGAGTGTGTCTCATATGAGACGCTTCGAGTGCACTCAATTAGATTTATACCTTTTTATTATTCATGTAAAACTGAAAATATGATATTCACAAGTTTTGTTTAGAATGTAGTGGATTAGCTGAGTATCCTTATCACAGAATCAGACTACTAGAGCAGGAATCAAATGGAGTGAATTATATACCTTCTAACTTAGTGCGGATTTTGCAACCGTTTTGGTAAGTTTTTCTCTTCATGATCATTACAAGGATGTTTTCTTTCTTCATTTATTTAACAGATTTCAGCTATTGTTCTGAAAAATCTGAATGTTGCAGTATACAGCCAGAACATGTGAAAATTTATCTCTTTGAAAGGAGGTTGTAGAAGGTTTCAGCTATTTTCCTCTGAATGTTGCAGTATACAGTCAGAACATGTCAAAACAGTATCTCTTTGAAAGGCGGTTGTAGAAGGTTTTAGCTATTTTCCTCTGAATGTTGCAGTATACAGTCAGAACATGTCAAAACAGTATCTCTTTGAAAGGAGGTTGTAGAAGATTTTAGCTATTTTCATTGATTTTCAGTTATTTTTTTCTAACTAGAATCATCCCCTTCATTATTATATCTTGGGATATCTTGGTAATATGACAACACATTGAATTCGGCAAAAATAAACCACATAAGCAAGGAATTAAACGAATTTGGGATGTTTTACTGAAACACTGAATTATTTTAATCTACAAATTGTGGGAATTAGCTAAGTCAGCATATTTCTTATGTGTCAAAACTATTATGTCACATTCAGGTAATAATGTCCTAAAAGCCCTAATTTTATTCAAAGATATATATGTCACAACCCTCTTTTAATGGAAACTATAAGTGAAGATATTTAGCGTCAATTTGCCAATTTAGGAAGCAACATGTCATGATATATCATTACGAGTAAATACAATGTATGCCATAACCCCTTTTATGGAAACTATAATGGAACAGGTATAACGGCAATTTGCCAAATTGGGAATGGAACAGGTCATGATATCTCATTGCCAGTAAATATACGTCATAACCACTTTTTATGGAAACTATATAACGGAACATATTTATTGTCAATTTGCCAATTTAGGAAGCAAGCAGGTCATGATATCTCGTTAGGAGTGAATCAATAGTGTTTCCAATTATGAGTGTAATATGCCACAGCCCTATGTCCATTTATGTAGAACAAAATATTCATGAATTAAATTTTGTTTGTAAACTGTGGTATAAATGATTACCAATCATAGCTCGAAACTGTATTTATTTGTTTATTTTTTGTTTATAATCTGATGCTTCAAACGTCAGTTGATCAACCTTTGTGTAATTACCAATGCAGAGGGAGAAAATGAAAGGCATTTTAATGAATCTTACAATTTTATGAGGCACAGCTCCTGAAGTCTCTGATGGGACTTGACTCCATTATATGTTCAGCAAAGACCTCATTTTGGAACCTTCACAAAAGCTGAGATCTTGTGAAGTTATAGTAACATATCCCCTTATCTTATTTGTGATGTTTAGTGACTGATTTGTGTAGTGTATGGCGATAACTTAAGGTTTGGAATGTTGCATACCATATTCCGAATATTAGGTGACAACCTATACCACTTACTCAAAGAACTTATCAATTGTTGTCCTTATTGTAACAAGGGCAGTAATAAATACATGTATCACATTATGAAATGAATAATGAGGTATTTAGAAAATATTTTTATAAATATTCATTTTCAAAGTTTTCAACAAATGTGTTAACCAGCCTACTTGTTATTCACAGTTTAGACAAACAAGGAATGTATTCTATGATAGTTTTAAAAGGTCATACTCATCTGATCATGTTGTTTTAAGTAAGACAGTTAATTCTTGTATAACTATTTTGAAAAGTACATATTATGTTGGAATATATGTTGATGCCAATATGTGACTTTATTATGACAGCTGTGTTTTATTAGAGGAATCAGTTATATGATAAGAGTAAAATAGTAAATTAACCCTCGGAAATATTCCAAAGGAATGCAATTGTTCAAATCAAGATATAATTATAAAAATCTCTTTTCACTGTTTGAAGTATCTTCAGTGGTGTTGTATATTGACATAACTGACGTCCAAACACTCAATTTTTCTCTGCTAGCTAGGATTTTTCTATAGCAAGAATTCCCCATATAGTTGTGAACAGAGCACACATTGTTAACTATCTGTCATGTAATTTCAATCCTCTGAAGGAACTGAATGACATTGAAATTTATTTCTTCTTGTTATCTGCCCATTATAGATCGTTATGTATTTCCCCGCCGTCCATGAACATACCATACAACACGACAGGGCCGACTCGATTGGACATGTTTTATTTAGTTAGTATGAATTGCATTATACTATGTAGCGAATTAAACACAGCACATGACACTGTGGTGTGGCTATTCATTTTGATTATCATTTTCTAATTATTGGCCTATGAATAGATATTTATGAGTATGGTATGTTGTCTATGGGCTTTGATGGTTGCCTAGAAGAAATGATATTAGTGCACCTTACTGTTTATATTTAGACAATTAATTTAAATGAAGAGCTGGCATTAGCACGGTTGAATCCAGCTTTACTTTGAATTGTGATTTGTGGAGTTATCTTCCTTTTGCTACAATTACTGAACAATTTCAATAAAAAGTTGAAGATCTGTAGATTGATTAGTGTTTAACTCCACCTTTAGCCGTATTTCACGTATATATCGTTATGGTATGGTTCATATGCATCTAGAGAAATAAAGATCAATACATACAGTGAATTTGAAAAGCTATCGCTGAGATTTCAGTAAAACAAACAGATACCCGTGAGTTGATTTCATGACAAAAAGAGGTGGACAATATGCCATATATTTCCTCCATAGATAATCATACAATCTTACTTCTTAATTTGGATTCATTAAGCATTTTTCCTCAATACAGAAACGATTTGAAAAAAATTCAAAGAGTTATTCTTCTAAAACAATACTTGACTATTTTGTGTATTTTTGTAAATGTACAATGTATGTTATAAAATGTAATTCCTTCATTAGACAATCATAATATCTTAAATCTCGATTTTGATTCATTAAACTTTTTTTTTCTCAATTCAGAAACGATTAAAAAAAATCCAAACAGTTATTCTTGTAAGACAATACTGGACTATTTTGTGTATCTTTCAAAAACGCCATTATAACATAGTTTTGGTCATGAATCTGGATTTGGAAAAGATGTATATTATAAGATACTACATAGCAATTCATTATAACCTAATTATCTACAATGTAGGTCATCGGTCTACATTGATCATAACCTAGTTATCTACAATATAGGTCATCGGTCTACATTGATCATAACCTAGTTATCTACAATATAGGTCATCAGTCTACATTGATCCGTTTGTTTTCATTACTATCACATGTTAAATATTCATACAGAACTATAATGCAGACATTGAAATAAACTAATTATTGTAAAGTAATTAGTATATTTTGTAATTTGATATAACCTGTATTATTAATATATTATCACAATTTTGTCTGTTTTTAAGATCTATTTCGACAGTTACATAATATTAAGTCATCATTATAAGAAAATGACTGTATAAAATACAGTTGTATTCCCATTGTCTTAACTGCTTAGAAATACCATGTTCAACATCAAGATTTGTAGAGTATTTCAGAGAGTCCTAATTAAAAAGTGATATGTTAATGACTAGTTATATTATCTTCTAGATTATTACCAATGTGTACATGTATTTCAGAGAATCCTGATTAAAAAGTGATATGTTAATGAATAATTTCATTATTTTCTAGATTATTACCCATATTTCTTCATATATATATATATATATATATAATGCAATTTGTTCTGTAGAATATTGGAGAGAAAAATAATTCTCCTTAATCAAGTAAATTGTAGGTATGGCCTAAAAGTTAAGACTGAAAAAAAGGCAAACTATCTTGTTTGCTTGGAACTGAAATATACAAAAATATGCACACTGATTATTGCATGACATAGAGAAACACATACTATAAAATTAATGGTGTATTTATACATAATGCTGCAGTTGACTCACTTTTACCTATCTTGTGAAAACTATATATGATGGAACCAAAATAGTGCTACTATATAATTTAGCTTGATCTTATTATGTCTATTGATTTTGACAGAACATAAACATCCATGTAAGTTTCATAAATAAATTTCATATGATCTTTGGTCAATTCAAGTCTACCTGAGGCAAGCGAAGAAATAACATACACACGACTTCGTTTCTAGACTTAAATTAAATTTCTTTTTGTCAGCTATTCAAAATATTATTTTGTATGATGGATTCATGAAACTATTAAATATATATTTCTTTTAATGGAATTCAAATCTGGATGGCAATTTTTTCTCAAGAAAAAACATTTGTAAATGTTATGCTTATGGTCTGTTTTCAATTTCGAAAAAAAAGAAATCATGCACAACTTGGTGGCAGCCATTCGCTGAAACATTAAGATTGATATGGATAGTTGTAACTATGGACACGTTAAAGAAGAAGCACCATGAAAAGGGAATATATTGACTTATGAAAGACTTTGTTTTTCTGGACAAAAATTACATATATTTTTTAAACAAAACTAATTCATTTGTCATTGTATGTTTTTCTGCTTGTATTTGAAAAAAAACAACATTTCAATTTTTTGTTAAAATGTTATAAAAAGTGTATACAATAAAAACAAAATATTGCACATAACCCGGAGAGAAATATACACTGCACAACAATCGAACACTTATCATAAACTGGTTGAAACTAATAACATAACAAGTATTTGTACAGAGACTGAAATCGAAAGCTGTGGGTCATCATATGAGTATTATTAAAGCCAAACTCCTGGTAGTACTAACTACAGACCGGCTTATGTCCAGATATATAAACTTAAAGTCGCACACACGGCTCTATAACAACGAACATATCACAAAATTTCCAACAAATATTATCTAAGGAAAAAAAACTTTGTTGGCATTCCAATGTTGTTCGATGACGGAATATTTTAAAAATAATCAACAATATCATTCCGCGCTTTGATTGGATGAGCAAAATATTCTTCATTCTAGATATTTCCCACTTCATCATAATACAACGTTCTGAATTCTAAACACGTGATCCGATAACACAGCATTAAATGGATCATGTGACACAACTTTGATTTGACCTGTATTGGTTTTATAATTTATTAAATTTCCTAAGGTTCAAGATGATTGTGACTCTTCTAGCAGTTTTTTGTACATTTGAGAATTTAGAAAACGTGGATAAGAATCTCGATGCATTAACGTGTATATTTGTAGCTGTGCTTCATCGAATGTATGCGGTGTAGGGTCAACCATATTCCTATTGATAACTTCTCGTACTCGGGAATCTAAGCTAACCTGTCAAAGAAAATACAAACAAATAATCAATAATTAATATTAAAGACAATGAAGACAAAAGATGTTGATATGAGTATGTAAGCATAATCCGGTGTGTAGAATTTCCGGTTAGGGTTAGGGTTAGGGTTAGCATGGAAAAAATAACCTAGTGCAATAATTCTGCTGGAAATTATACACTAGTGTAACTTGTCATCTGGAAAGAACACACTGGTGGAAAGAATACACTGTTACAAGTATAGATAATAAGTATATCGGCAGAAGTAAACAGAACCTCTCCACTGTAGGCCAGGGACGGTTTCACACTCATTTTTGTTTTGGTTGGTTTTATGGTGTTTAACGCCACTTTCCACACAATATAAGTTATATCGTAGCGGTAAGTTTTATTGGTGGAGGAAACCGGAGTACTTGGAGAAAACAACCGACCTGTCGCAAGTCACTTTATCACAATATGTTGTATCACACTTGTTTTATGTTATGTGTTATGCTCATTGTTGAAGACCCTATGGTGACTGTCGAGTTATCTGGCAGTTTAATTCCAGTTAGATGCTGGAATCTTTAGCTTATAACTGTTCAATACACATTAATTTGGTGTCTATTTATGCAAGGATTTATCCTACTATATAAATCCTTGATTTATATAACATTTTCTCTACATATTTGGTTCCATTATTTTTGTATCAAGCATTTGCAATACAGAACAATCAATAAAAGTGATGTTCCTTTACTTTAATTTATGTCTAGGTGTAATATTGTGGATAGTCTCTCATATTCATTTACATCGATATCCTTTCTTACTAAATGAATAATTAATTTTATTAAAATTTGAATTATGATGCCCGGATGTAAAATGTATTGTACCATCAACATCATCCCACGAAGATCAATTTAATGTCCTAACTGACACTTGCGGTTTAACTAACGCTTACATAATTAAATTAGTGTTTGTGTAACATAATCTAGGCGGTTACAGTTACAGATAAGACAACCATTTAACAAATCGCTTTACACTTTAATCAAGGATTTATATACTATATAAACCCTTGCTTTAATATTTACGTAACTATGGAGTTGGACAAACTAATTTATCCACTACTGGTTACACTAAATATATAAGTAGATGTATATGATAATGACAAAGGGATTTAAGCATGTACTATCTGTACAAACAATTCATTATACATGCTTCCCTTGACACTTAATAATAACATTTCAACCATGCCAACTAAGTAGTCACAATGACACGTTCTCCTAATCTCTCATCACTGAAGACAGTATATTGATTATCGAATTTCAGGCATCAACCATTTCATACATGATGAGGAGAAAAATACTGGTATTTGTTGGGATTTTCAGGTTTTTAGAAACTCACTTCTACACACATCGACCGAAAATATGAATTTGGTAGAGGATTTAGGGCTTATGGTGTTTAACGCCACTTTCAACAATATTTCAGTAATATTGTGGCAGTCAGATTTATTGGTGGAGGAAACCGGAGTACCAGAAGAAAATCTACTGACCTGCCGCAAGTTATGTGTTTGGTAGAATAAATTTCAATCCTACTGTTATGAATACAATGCTGAATGAAGTTATCTATTTTTATTTATTTTATATTATTTTTGGTGTTTTAACGCCACTTTCAACAATATTCCAGCTATATCATGGCAACCAGTTTTAGTGGTGGAGGAAGCCGGAGAGAACCACCGACCATGGGCAAGCAACTGGTAAACTTTACAACTTGCGATTGCGAGTCGAGTGCACCCTTTTTTGTAATTTACAAAGCCGGGCGTGAACCCACGCCGTATTGGTGATAGGCTTGTACGAGTTGTTAGATCCAACGACCTAACTCATTGAGCTACCCGGGCCCCTGAAGTTATCTGATATACATGGTATACAAGAGTAATTGATAAAATAATGATTTTGTGGTAAAGACAACGATTTTCAAAAGTTTGAAACAAAATAATATCATCGACAAGAATTTTTTTTACCTCATCACATCTGACAAGAAAGCTTTAAATAGTTCATTAAAGAAATGCACAGTTTGGTGGTAAAATAACCATAATAAGTCAAGCTTCATGAATTCCGATATTAATTCAAATTAAAGTGCTTCATTCTACATGTAGAGGGTATGATGTTCCTCATAATTAAAGTAATTAGTTACCTCTTTGGGTGAAAGTATAGATATATAATCTTCATATATTAATCTAGCTTTTTCTTCTACTATTTCTGGATTTTCCTCTTTCTTAAGATCCTCGCATGCTAGCCAGAATAATATATTTTCTTCACTATATTCAGATTTTAAAAATTCCCTAAATGTCCTTCGTCCACCTGTAAAAATCAAAATTTACAATAATATAAATATTGAAATTTAATGAAAAACAAACATACCACACTGTTGAAACATTTCTAAAATCAAATACAAAAATCCCAGAAGAGGCCAAAATCGATACCATAACACACACACACAAATACATGACTGCTCACTTTTATTGCTTGAAAGTAATATATGAAAATAAAGCCTATCAGTATTTATATATAAAAATTGTGAAAATGTAACTAATATACGAAATAATGGCACTGATGCATCTAATTATTCTCATTGCACCTTTTGCAAAATGTCATGTATCACGTTTGTTTGAAAACTATGAAAACCGAAAGCAGTTATATCAAGGATTAATATGGTCATTACGTCAATTAAACAGGATTGAAGAGCCTTAGCTAGAATAAGAAACATGTGTTGTATATCTCCATCGCACAGAGAACTAGGACTGTCCGTTTAATTATCCTAGGTCGCAATGTGCTGCTTCAATATTGCTTACGACCTAATAAAGTACATATACATTACAAATGAATATGTTTAATAGATCACATACAACTATTCGGTCTGGTTATCTGACAGTTTAATTCCAGTTAGATGGAATCTTTAGTTTATAACTATTCAATGCACACAAATGAAAGTACATTGTATATGGTATACCAGGGGATTTAAAATTGGTGTCTATATTTATCTAATATTTTACCTACATATTTGGTTCCGTTATTTTTGTATCAAATATTTGAAATGCAGAACAGCAATAAAAGTGCTGTTCACTTGCTTGAATTTGTGCCTAAGTGTAATGTTGGATGATCTCTCTCATATTCATTTACATCCATATTCTTTCTTACATATGTAATTGTAACTTATAATTTTGACAAAAAACGTAGGAATGGTATGTATATAAACTTATGACTTTATTGACCCAATTTCGCAGAAATAATGGGAACTATTTGTATAATAATCAGGTTTTGACACCATTAGAGCCTTGTAGATGTTATTTGTTTTGCTAAACTGAGGACATGTCATCCGAAACACTTACAAGTGCTGTAATCTTGATATGACAACCAGGAGACACATTTTGCATGATCATCGGAAGGTTTCGGAAACAGTCGTTTAACATTTGCGTAAAGACATTGGATTTATCCAACTATTACATACAAATTATGATATAAATGAATTGTTGTAAAATTGTAGTTAAAAGAAATCTACAGCTATTGGAGAGTGGGTTTTTTATGTTTAACGCCACTTTCAACAACATTTCAGCTACAGACAGTGGACAAAAGTATTCGGACGCTTCCGATTTTTCCTATATATTGCATATAAATTTAGTTTTTAAAAATATTATCTTGAACTCAATTCATGTCCGATTTCGATAATTATTTTATCAACAAAAGTAGAAAGATATGTAGTTTATGATAGTAATTTTGAAATAACTTTTTGAAGCATGTTTATCAAATCGCCGTGATTTAAACATAGACTTAGATAATATGTCAGCAAAAATACTATCATTGCATTTTGCTTCGGGAAAAAAAATAATTCAATTGTGTTTAACTTGTGTATTCTCAAAATGCATATCATAGAAAATATTTTGAAATTTTAGAGTAAAAATACATTACATTATGTTTTTATTGATACATAAATTATCAAAATCGGACATGAATTGACTTCAGGGTATTTTTTTTAAAAATATGAAATATATAGGGAATATTGGAATCGTGCGAATACTTTTGTCCAAAGTCTGTATATCGTGGAGGTCAGTTTTATTGGTGGAGGAAACCGGCGTACCCGGAGAAAACCGCCGACCTGTCGCAAATCTCTGACAAAGTCTATCACATATGGTGTATATAGTACACTTCGCCTGAACGGGATTCGAACTCACAACTTCAGTGGTGATAGGCACTGAGTACACAGGTAGTTGTAAATTCAACCACCATACGATCACGATGACGATGGTCCCTAATATTAATAGGAATAAATGGTCGTTCAAGTTCTCGCTCGCTATATTATTTGGTATTCTAAGTTGCCTTTGCAGATGTTTGGGGTCAGCCAAAAACCACCAAATCTGCCATGTTGGATGGATCCTTTAGGTTCCATCATTTATAAGCAGTAAAATTTAAAATCAAATGACACGTTCGGAACAGTTCCAAAATCCAATAGAAAATATTTAGAAAGAGGTAAAATCGATACACCCTAACACACATACATAGCCACACACTTTCGTGTCCTGGTATAGGCAGTTCAATTAGAACAAGATGAACTGTGAGTTAATGCTCACTTATGACACCCCCGCATATATGTTCAATGTGTATAAAAACCAACTAAGCATCACTTATGACACCCCCGCATATATGTTCCCACATTATGGCATACTTATATGAAGATTGTGACCAAATATCAGATTTCTGCCATCAATAGTTGCTGAGAAAAATGCGACGAAAAATATCTGGGGACGGACGGAAGGACAGACAGACAGACAGACGGACAGAGGTAAAACAATATACCCCCCTTCGGTGGAGCGGGGGTATAAAAAGTGATGGGGTTACACCTGTTATAAGAACACAAACATCCCCTATTAGTGAAATGATGCGCTCATGAGTGTTTACTACATGGGAGTAAAATGCCAATCCTCACTCATAACCGGCACGAACAGCCTTGTTGTAAAGAACGCTATAATCTTGAACATTTATATACGTATACTATATTTAATTTTCGTGACATGTAACAATAATTCTACTAACAGATGAAAGTTTGCTCTGTGTTCATACATTATATACTAAAACTACTCTATTAACTAAAAAGCATGCAGTTTCTAAGTGCTAATATTTGAAAATACCTTTACTTTGCATTAATTTGTCGAATGATTCTCCCCAGCTTTCTATTTCTTCGTGTGTTGGACTATAGAAAAAGACAACAATTAAATACTTTTGGTCATAATGTGATAATTTCCATAACAATTCCATTACTTTTTGTACTAACACTTGTTCGTCTAGCTGATTCGTTATGAACGAATTCATGTGAAGCACTTTGGACCCGTGTGAGCATATATCGTGTCATTCCCGTCTAGTAACATATGTAAAATATTTGAGCCCAAGGAATTGGAACAAACAGATATCGATGTATTCAATTTTACAAAATTGCATCCTCATATCACAGTGATACTTTATGTCAAATACAATTCCACTTCCATTGCTGGTTCTTCGGAACTTCATTTTATTGATGAGTTTTCCATTGCAGTCAATGTAAAACTATGGACCCACATGCTTCTGTCAATCTGTATGTTTGTAAACAAGTATTTGGTATGTCTGCATCTCATCATTCTCGGGATCACCCCGTCGTTCAAGCTTAGTTGCATATGTTTGAGCTGGTCTACTTATGAAGATTGAAACGTGATGTATTTAACGACGACGGACGATAAATAAAGACAAAAGTTCTTTTTTGTCTTCAGATAGATCAGTTACAAATGATATTAATGTTTTTTTTTTATCTTTCCCTTATCCATTTATAATTAATGCTAAATTTCTTCTTTCTGTGATTACTTCATTCAGACTAATTTTGATTGTAAATGATACAAACCTTACTGGATACATTTTTTTTTTATTTCTTTAGGAAAAAGTAAAATTTCTAGAAAGTGTTATTAATATTTTGCATTGACAATCTTAATAAGCTTGCGAACGTGACTTGAAACTGTTGATTAGAATGTCAGAGCGATTATTGCACATCAGTTGTTTTGAGGAAATGTATATATCATTATCAGAACAAATGAAACATCATTACTATAATGGGATCCAAAATGTTAAAGAGCAAGGTATTTTGTTAGTATTCTTATAAAGACACAAAAAATGAATAAAAAAAAAAGATTATTGAAGCAATAATTATTAACGGTCTGTTATGACTTTGCATATGCAATTATTTAATGAATCATAACGTGGTGTCTACTACGATTGTTCATGATTATGATGTACTGAAGCCTTATTGTGTATGACCATGGGAATGTAGGTGTACCGGTCATAACCGGTCTGAATAAACCTGACAGCAACCGGACATCACCGGGTCTGCTAAAACCTAGCAGTGACCGGACATACTCGGGTCTGATAAAACCTGACAATGACCGATATAAACGTGTCTAATAAAACCTGACAGTGACCGGATATCACCGGGTCTGGTAAAATCTGACAATGACCAGACATAAACGGGTCTAATAAAATCTGACAGTGACCGGATATCACCGGGTCTGATAAAACTAGTATTGACCGGACATCATCGGGTCTGATGAAACATGACAGTGACTGGACATAACCGGGTCTGATAAAACCTTACAGTGATCGGACATCGCCGGGTCTGATAAAACCTTACAGTGACCGGACATAATCAGGTCTGATAAAACCTTACAGTAACCGGACATCACCGGGTCTGATAAAACCTAGCATTGACTGGACATCATTGGGTCTGTTAAGATATGAAAGTGACTGGATATCACCGAGTCTGACAAAACCTCACAGTGACCGGACATCTCTGGGTCTGATAAAACCTGACATTTCCTTCGGATTCCCCCGTTAACATAGTATAATCAAAGTACTGTTAAACGTGGCGTAAAAACCAAGAATCTGACATCTAAATCGGTATCAGTATAAGATAAGCCTGAATGACCTAGGCGTAAAAACCAAGAATCTGACATCTAAATCGGTATCAGTATAAGATAAGCCTGAATGACCTAATCTTACTAATATCGATGTTAGTACAATTAGGTCACTGTCTGATATCATTAGCACAAACATCAATTAGTCATAGCACATGTATATCATACAATGTAATATGATATATGTTAATGCTACAAATCAGTGATTATAACACAAATAAGGTTAGAGAAATCCGAGGGGACAATCAAGAATGAATAATCCAGAGACAAGGCAGCAATGGGCACAAGCAACAGAACGCAGACAAATAAAACAACCACCCACATGTTTATTATATAAAGAAGAATAATAATAAATATATAATGTAATTAGAATTCATTTAGTGGACAAGACAAATGAACAATCTTGTAAATCGGGTTAATATCTAGGACTGATTTATTTATTAAATATAGCAGTGGTATGCTTAATTTATTCCATATCAGATTAAAGACAAAGCGTTTGGCTTTTGAACTTGAATAACATGAATAACTCTTACCTCAAACAACTGGATAAAAACAAAAGATGACCACGACATATAGAGTTGGATAATGATCGCGGCTGGGGGCAGGCCCAAAAATGTGACGGGTTTAAATCGGATAATGGTATCCGACCCATCCTCACATGGTAAGTAGATCTCCAGTGACAAGACATACATATTATAAAACAATGAACCACCTGCAGATAGATTCGCTTCCACTCCTAAAGACCATATACCACCACTCAAACGAGAAAGACAACATTGTTGGACGTACGAACACAAGAATAACCTATTAGGGAGAGATCTGCGTGAAAAGGGGTCACCGGGATACAAAACGAATACCATCAACAATAATGGTGGACAATATAACATAATACCAACAACTCTTCTGACAAACCACAAACTCACAAAGGACGACAGATGAGCGAATTTGATATATTAATGACAATGGTATGCTTTTGGCGTTTGTTGCGCCTTCAAGGGTACAACTCCACAAATCCTTGTTGAAAAATGGTTTATGAACTTCACTGTGATAAAAGATTCAGCAAAAATAGCGATACAATCTGCTTGGAAATAATGAGTATTGAATCATAAGAAAAATAGAAACAACAAACCACAGATAGACGTCGCTCCACTAGGACACATTATTCATACTCCGAACCAACCACTCTTTGTTCCTATAACTCATTAATTTTGTATGTCTAGCTGAGAAGCAACACATATTTATTTAAATATCTTTGGTTCGATCCAACCGAGGATAGAAAAAACGATCCCGAGGCGGAAACACTAACCATTACACCACCGAGGCGGTGATTGTTCTCTGAAAATCATTTCTTGATTGATACCAAATCAACCATGTTGATCCGTAACTGGAATTGTACTTGATTTGAAATTCAATAGAAAAGTTCGCGATTTGTTTTCACTAGGAATTAAAGTAGTATCTATCAGTTACTATTTGCTTGTCGTAGCCAATATTACGTGAACTTTGGTTAAATCCATACGATTAAATACAATGTAATTGTATATGTATTGAATTATGTTGTATTAAGCATGTTGGAAACAATATGTGGCGGGCGTTACTATATTAATTTATACATACGGGTCATCTTTCACGGGTAGTTGTATTCTACTGTTTGGTCCTCCTTGAGTACCATTACCTGTCTTAACTGCCAAACTGTAAATAAAAACATCTAATGTAAACCCCTGTCTAAACAATATGGTACATGTATTATAGCACAGTTTTGTTTTGTAAAATTAATAAAAAGGTAAAATGCATGTCTCTGTACATTTTTCTAACATATAAGCTGTATTTTTTTTAATTAAGTTTATAACGAAATATAACATAAGAAAACAACAATCTACACTACTGCTTTTTAAACAAAGAAAAAGAAAAAGAAAAATGTACCAAGCTAAAATAATAAACCCGAGAGATATAACCTCCGAAAATATCTAATAAAGAAACTAATGCAGTTTTGGAGCAAGTACAATCTGATTAAAATTAGACGTATTATTTATCTATTATTTTTTCTAACTATTATTTACTCACATTCCACAAGGGCTCAAGTCAGCTAACCTTACACTCATATTTGACCATTCAATCATACGCAAGTCAATTAAATAAATTGACCAATCGAACAACAGCTCTCAGATTGTGCTCGGTTTCAATCCTGATAGGCCCATTGCGGATTGGCCGGTTGAATATATGAACTCTTACTTGATCCCCACACGGATGTCGTTATAATAAACACACGTCTGATTTTAATTAGATTGATATCTAGTTCTATATAATGTAACCTACAAAAATCAGAAACTAACCTCTATTTTAATGCAAGAGTAACCAATTTTCACATTTACAATAATTTAAAATAAAATGTCCGCAAAATGAAACTTAATCAGTCAACCAAGACACATTTACTGTTTCCAAATAAAGCGTTTATTTAATTACCATCACTAATAAGGAAATTAATTGTGATTTCCTAAGATTTGGAAAGTCGCTGGATTTGGTTTTATCTTATGACAGTGACCACCATTTCAATAAAAATGTCGGCAACTAATAAATTAAATTTTACGTACATTCACATGTCCCCCCCCCCCCCAATGTATCTGATTAAATGAGAGCGTAATAGAAATAACAACAAAAAGACAATCATCAAAATATAAAGTATTGTTGCTTGATCTTTTTTTAGCATCACCATGGTTAATGTCATGGTGTTTAACGCCAGTTTCATCAATATTTCAACTATATCGTCGAGGTCAGTTATATTGGTGGAGGGAACAGGGATGCCCGGAGAAAACTACCGACCTATCGCAATTAACTTACAAGCTTTATTTTACATCACAGAAAAACTCTATATGGCGTAAATAGTTTTGTAATTTATAGTCAATTGAATTAACCACAAATAGAAAATTAAATCTCCCTGCCTCTTTACATATGTTTTGTTTTATTATTTACATATTCGGGCATATGTGCAATAACAATTTTACAATTCCTTATTAAGTCTCCCAAGTGACGTGTGGGAGAGTTCCAGTTAGTGATCCGTTTCATCTTCTTGTTATTTATTTTTGCTAGTTTTTTTCAAAATACATAATTAAGCTTTGTTATTGCATCATAGCATCGTCTTATAACTATACACTATTTTATTTGATCGACATTACGTCAGTGTATTTTTTTTTTTTTTTAAATAATGAAGAGAATAAATCCTTGAAATAAGTCAAACCATTTTATATTAATAATGATTTGTAACAAAAGAATAGAGCTCTTTTGTGTGTAACGTGTTACATATTTCTATATAGGGAACAATTATTAAATTGAGATGACGTCACACGAGATAGCATCTAAATCACTCTTCTCAAGTGATCACCATTCCCACTACACTAGAACAGCTTGATGTATTATACAATGGTAAACAGGATTACACACGATTTATAAAACTCACAAACAATTATGTATATTTCGTAGAAAACCTATGAAAGCAAACCACGAATTATTGATTTTTATACCGGAAGTATTGGAAGACAGGATGATAGAATCGATCTTTTGACTTCAATCAGTGATGTGATATATGTCATGTCTCAATTTGAAAAAAAACCCTGTTGAATTGGTCGATAAATTATTCAACAACTTCACTTCAACTGTAAGTGTGTTTACTTAAGACAAGACAGATGTATACTAGTATACATACATAATTTCATGGCCATCCCCTTTTTTCGTTATTTTGGTGTGACTGATAGGCCATCAGAAGGTCAAAACAAAGGTCTACTAATAGATACATAGTTGCAATTTCTTCCCCCCTTTTTGTGGTTATTTTGGTCTGAAATGGTCCGTAAAAAGGTAAAGACATTTAATTAATAAACAATGACTACAAATAACAGAGAATGGAGCTTCTGTCTGCCATTACATTATGTGTAGGTACTGCTATATAAATAAGGCCTATAATATTTCTTGGTAGATAGAAAACAGGCTATTTCTCCCCCAAAAACGGATCGACAGAGTCACCTACAAGCAGTTTTTCACACACACAAACTGTACGTTTTCAACTAAAAATCTTTTCCACTATTAGATCTTATCTTCTCCATTTACAATTTTATCAATTAATCCCTGAAAATATTTGTGTAAAAACCATATAATATTTTATGATAAACCCTTATTACAAGACATGCAACTGTATTTTATAGGGCGCAATATCCTCTCAAGAACAGCATCCGTCCAAATCCCATTCCTCTCCTAAAACAGGCTGATATTCGTAAAAGGTTAAACAGAAGAAGCTACTCCTAAATGATGAATATTTTCTGATTGGATGGATACGTGTTCAAACGACTATTAATATTTCTATTGTCAAGAACTAAATAACCTTACTGTACATTTGTTTGTGTACCGTAGCAGACAGTATATATTCAAGGGATTTTCTAAATAAGAATAAGAAAAACATAGTTCGTATTTTCATATAGTAGATAATCTGGATGATTTCATGTCACTTAGCAACCAACAGCTTAATTTAAGTCATCATTTATAATGGTCTAATTAATGACCTAACTGACATTTTACATGTATATTCAGATTTGTACTACATGTATTATATATTACTATATATAAAGAGTTTTGTTTGTTTGCTTGATATTGTTTAACGCCACTTTCAACAATATTTCAGTAATACCGTGGCGGTCAGCTTTATTGGTGGAGGAAACCAGAGAACCTTAAGACAACCATCGACCTGTCGTAAGTCACTGACAAACTTCTATCACATAATGTTGTACACCTCTCCCTGATCGAAATTCGAACTCACAACATAAGTGGTGATAGGTACTGATTGCACAGGTAGTTGTAAATCCAACTACCAAATGGTCACGGCCACGACGGGCCATATATATAAAGATGCACGTGTCACGACTGATGGCCAACATATTGACTTGGCTTACGGATAAGTACATTTTCATGTCTTCAGAAGCAGCATTTTTTCCTCCGTTATTTGTTGTTTTTTTAATTTTTTTTTTATATGTTGTACCATTATCGGTTTGCCATCCGGTTTTATCTCTTAACAATTATATGTCTTTTGAATCGGACACTGTACGTTCATCTTATCGGCATACATAACAACCTTATGAAAAAGAAAGTCTATAACACAGTGATGGTCATAAATACCCCCAATATCAACAGAACGAACAATCACCTCTCATCTTAACTGAACTGACTAACCACAAAAAACACAACGACATATAACGTTGGAAATCCATGTCCAGGCACAAAATAGTGGAGGAGTTAAACCGGTTAATGGGATCACACCTCTCAACATGTTGTTTTTTCTAGGTACATGATTTTCACACGTATATGCAAAATATTAACTCTGCTAGAATTGTCAGTGCATGTGTATCTTACTATTCCAATAGTAACATGTTGTCCATAGAACAATTACATAGATCACAAACACTGTACTCCCTAAACTGTAATGGAGCACTCGTTTGACTTATGCTCTTTTTCGAAAGACAAATACACACCTAAATAAAATGATGATTGTTTCTGAATGTTTTCGAGAAGATATAAATATATTTATAAACAGACAATCCCTTACAAAGCTGTTAACAACTATTTTGGTTTTATTCTATTGCTGAACTCAAAACCTGTTCCACACTTCAAATGGTTGTTATACAACATGTCTATTTTGTGTGAATTGGATCTTTATTTAAAACTAAAACTAAATGACATCTCGGTTTTGAAAAAAAAAATACATCCCATAAAGTTCTACTACTAGTCGATCATTCCAATGATTTTATATATTTCTGTTAAAGGCTATATATGTTTGTTGTGAACACTTAAATAAAAAACAAAAACAAAAACAAAAAACAAAACAATTCGTGGAAATTGTTCATACACAATCCGTGTGCTTACTCAGCAGGTAGTATTGTCTAGTTCTATTTATTACAAACGTTACCAAGAAACTAGTACTTTACATAAAAGTAACTTAATTACCAGTTCAAAATGAGAACTTGATGCGTTCGGGTATGATAATCGCTATTGTATCAAAAGTCAGAAAATGTCTAGAAGCAGTTTATAAATTCAACTGACGAATATTTACGAGCTTTAGTTATTTCGTTTTTCCGCGATATGGTACATGATAAAGCTAACCTTACGGAGAAACCATAAGAAGCATAAAGAAACTTACAACGTTTTAAGAGTTACTTGGAAAAAAGTATTTTATTTTTAAGGTGGATTACAACACATTTATTTGCTCTTAAAATTGCCTTTATTTTCATAATTTTCATAATCCTAGACAACATAAATGGCACAGATTTAAGACATTGTCATTAATGTCATGTTTTGAAATTCAAATGCCAGCAATGCACTGTATAAAATGAAAATCTATTAAAACAAGGACTTCTCTAGGCGTGCAAAATATGGAACACCATATACCAAATCTCCAGGTACATCCGGTTTATCTATCGGTTGTTATGTAAATCTTGAAATCCGGGTCATTTCTGTCATTTTTACTGTCTTGCACGTCGTTTTTACTTCCGTATCCAGGTCGTTCTTTAGTATAAAATATATCATGATATAATTACTATATACTACATTAGTCTAAAATATCTTCTGACACGAAAACTATAGGTATTACATTAACCTTAATTAAATCCAATGGAGCTGACCGATATAATTTAATTACGGTCAACCAAGGGCAACGTAAGGGTCGACGTTCGCAGTGCCCGAGAGTAAATTGTCATGAGGTCTTTTTTAAAAGCTTTTTTGGAATCATATATTATAATATACGCCAACGGTTACATCAATTAGTAAGAAATGATATTGCATGTAAATGAGAGACTATTTTTTCTATTACAATTTTACTCTTAAACACAACTTCAAGAAAAGGAACAGCGCTTTTATGCTCTAGAATTGAGCCACTTTTAACGTTATTTTAGTTAAATCGTGGTTGTTAGTTTTACATGTGAAGGTAATCAAACTACCCTCAGAAAATAACCAACTCTTCGTAGGTCAATGACAAAACATTCCAAATAGGCTGTATTGAGAGTACTTCACCACAAGTAGGAGTCGAAATCACCTACTGTAATAGGAATAACATAGCATACAATGTATGTATATGCTTCAAATTTATCTACAATATCACTATCTGTTTCAAATTTATCTACAATATCACTATCTGTTTCAAATTTATCTACAATATCACTATATGTTTCATTTTTATCTACAATATCACTGTTTCAAATTTATCTACAATATCACTATATGATTCAAATTTATCTACAATATCACTATCTGTTTCATTTTTATCTACAATATCAGTATCTGTTTCAAATTTATTTTCAATATCACAACCTGTTTCAAATTTCTCTACAATATCACAACCTGTTTCAAATTTATCTACAATATCACAACCTGTTTCAAATTTATCTACAATATCACGATCTGTTTCAAATTTATCCACAGTATCAGTATTCGTTTCAAATTTATTCTCAATATCACTATCTGATTCAAGTTTATCAACAGTATCACTGTTTCAAATTTATCTACAATATCACTATCTGTTTCAAACTTATCTTCACTATCACTATCTGTTTTAAACTTATCTTCAATATCACTATAAGTTTCAAATTTATCTTCAATATCACTATCTGTTTCAAACTTATATTCACTATCACTATCTGTTTCAAATTTATCTTCAGTATCACTATATGTTTCAAATTTATCTTCAATATCACTATCTGTTTCAAACTTATCTTCAATATCACTATATGTTTCAAACTTATCTTCACAATATCACTATCTGTTTCAAATTTATCTTTTCAATATCACTATATGTTTCAAATTTATCAAATGTAGCATTAAACATATATTCATTTCAAAACACTATCATGAAAAGGGTTTACAAAGGAAAATATATCAGGTAACTATTTTAATGAATAAATAAATTAATTAATTAAATTAGGAATAAAAACCATTTAGATCTAACAAATTATAAAATAAAAAACCTTAAAACTAACCTCACACATTCCATATTTTCTTCCATTCACTCGTATTAATAATTTTAAAACAATGATTCACATTACACTATTGTATTTATTACCTTGACCAATGAAGGGTGTGAGAAAGATAAACAAATAAGACATTACTCGACGCAATTGCACTCCTACAAGTTGATATTTAAACAGGTTCATGGTGGCAATTTGAAAACAAAAGATAAATCAATAGACTACAAAAGACACGATCATATTTGTATAAAAAATATGTTTTCTTACGCAATAACAGCCGGTCGTTACGGGATTTTCTACAAAATCGAAGTCTGTCATTTTGTTTTTAGGATAATCATACTTTATTATTATTTTTAAAACATTAACTAGACAAATATGGTGATTTCATTATTTAATATCTGTCAACAACTAATATGTCTTTGAAAATGATTTGTAAGCTTGAAAAACCAATAATGAAAACTAATACCATCGCATAATTTCCCGTCTTCTCTGATGCAGAGGTTTTGTGTCCTCAACGCGTTTACAATTACGAGGTCAATTACATTAAGGAATGTTGTCCTTTTGGTTGCCTTTTAAATGTTATATTCGAGGAATAACCTTTTACATTACTTTTACTTGAATTGTGAAGTCTGTGAATGTTCAAGAAATGTGACTGGTTTCTTTTTTTTTTTTTTTTACCAATGCGAGCAAAAATCTCCAAAAGAGGTCATCCAAATGTTATTCCGTTTACAATTTGCTTAAAATTGACCACAATTCCAGGCTATTACGTAGAAAGACATGTTTTGCAAAAATTATAAGGTCGTTGTATACAAATGTACTTGTTAACACAGAGCCAATTTACATTAATTCTTGTGAATTGCACTATCGCTGCCAGGTGAAATGTACTCGATAGCACTCAATATAATAAAATTCAACAGTGAATTTTTGAGGGCTTCAATTTATTGATCGCCAAAATATAATGGTAATAGTGTTGTCTGTAGCGTTAAATACCAATTATAAGATAGTCTATAAAAATAAATAATGCATATAATAAATTTTTCTTTCTTGAATCTTGTGCGATGAGAAAAATAGGTAGTTAAACTTATGATAATTCTGGTTATTCCTGGCGATCAGTTAACAAGGACGTGTTATCTACTTTTCATTTGACAAACAAACAAAAAATAATAATGAATAAATAAACAAAAACAAAAAATAAACAAATATAAATAAACTATTACATTCAGTGTTGAATTATGAACCGGAAGTTGAACAATGACCAAAGACCAAGTAAAACACATCTCGCAATGCCAATAAAATCATCATTTGCCATTAAATCAGCTGAAATTAGAACAGCACGAAAAGAAAATTTAAACAGTGATGGTAATCAAATCTAACAATACCAACAAAACATTTCATCGTAACTAAACTCACTGAACACAAAAAAACCCACCAATACATATGTCGTTGGAAATCCAGGGACAGGCACAAAAATGTGGCAAGGTTAAACCAGTTAATGGGACACCAAACCTGTCCCTCTTCATAACTGGATCTCCCCCTACGGTAACACATATATAAACAAACGATTAAAAACACATGCACAGCTTCGCTTCCAAGTAAAAAGACCACATGCTATGACAAAAATGAATGACAACAAAAACATGGACAGTACAATAGCAGGGTAAATGAATGACAACATAAACATGGACAGTACAATAGCAGGGTAAATGAATACCCGTAGTTAACTAACTACTAGCTAGGAAGGCATGTATCGATTGGTTAAATACTATTACTCTTTAGACAACAAAAAGGATATATACATATACATGTATTGTCTCCAAACAGCCGAGAAACAAAGCATTATGTGGGTCTTGAAATAAGATTTTAAATATGAACCTGTTTTTGAAAGAAAAGTTTGATGATATTAAAGGGGTAACCATAATCCGTAAATCGAAGGATAGACAACAATACAATGACCAAAATAAAAAGGACAACCAATAATCTACACAACACTATACAGACAACTCAAGAATGAGCAACACGATCCCTACAGAAAACCAGGGGTGAACAACACGAACCCTACTGAAAACCAGGGGTGAACAACACGAACCCTACTGAAAACCAGGGGTGAACAACACGAACCCTACTGAAAACCAGGGGTGAACAACACGAACCCTACTGAAAAC
>MJUT01002201.1:601083-632747 GCA_002080005.1 Gigantidas platifrons | reverse complement strand
CGCCCAGTAGTCAGTGCTTCGTCACTGACATGGTTTATTAGATATATTTATTTCTGAAATTTACAGTTCTTAAATAATGTAATTATTAATAAAACTAAGGTTCTACTCCCTCAGGCAAAGGTGACCTCAGATTTTGGCTATCTTGTTTTAGGCATTTTGGTTTTTATTGCTTCCACATCTTTAAATTGTTTGGCTTTCCAATCTTTCGATTTTGAGCGTACCTGCTGAAGATTGTTCCAGAAATGCGTCGTGTGCACTAAATTTGATATCTACGTTTTCATTGCAAAAGAAAACACGCATTGTATTGAAAACACGTTGATCAGATGAGATCAGATCGTAACGTAAATGAAACCAGATCGTAAAGTAAATAACATCAGATCGTAAATAAAATGAGACTAGATCGTAAATTAAATGAGACCAGATCGTAAAGTAAATGAGACCAGATCGTAAATTAAATGACACCAGATCGTAAATTAAATGAGACCAGTTGGTAAAGTAAATGAGACCAGATCGTAATGTAAATGAGACCAGATCGTAAAGTAAATGAAACCAGATCGTAAAATAAATGACACCAGATCGTAAAGTAAATAAGACCAGTTGGTAAAGTAAATGAGACCAGATCGCAAAGTAAATGAGACCAGATCGCAAAGTCAATGAGACTAGATCGCAAAGTAAATAACACCAGATCGTAAAGTAAATGAGACCAGGTCGTGAAGTCAATGAAATCAGATCGTAAAGTAAATGAGACCTGATCGTAAAGTCAATGAGACCAGGTCGTGAAGTAAATGAAATCAGATCGTAAAGTAAATGAGACCTGATCGTAAAGTCAATGAGACCAGATCGCAAAGTCAATGAGACCAGACCGAGAAGTAAATGAGACCAGATCGCAAAGTAAATAAGACCAGATCGTAAAGTAAATGAGACCAGATCGCAAAGTAAATGAGACCAGGTCGTGAAGTAAATGAGACCAGATCGTAAAGTAAATGAGACCAGATCGTGAAGTAAATGAGACTAGATCGTAAATTAAATGAGACCAGATCGTGAAGTAAATGAGACCAGATCTAATGTAAACAATATGTCTATTTCACTTGTACTGTACACATTAATAGTACTACTGAAGTACCTATTAGGGTCTGTCTCATTCTCCCTTTCTTGTTTGACTGACGGATAATAAACCAGCAACAACACAGCTGTCCTAGTAATGTTTGTTTCATAGTAAAAATGTTAGCTGTGAAATAATGTAAATGAATGTAAATCATGTCAATATTTATATCGTTTACAGGTAATAAGAATCATCAGAAGAACGAACGGTTAAACGAACAGGACAAAAAACTAAAAGTACACTTACTATTCAAATGAATACCCATCTGCCATTCCATATAGTCACAGGATTAATAAATTGAAATAATTTTCATTGATAATATACCTATATGGCAATATGAAACGCCTCTCAACTTAATTAACACAAATTTGAAAAATCGTCATTCAAGTTGATATAAGTCACGCAGGTGTCCCTTTATTGGTGTTAATGTCGAACAAACCCTGATAACTATACTACAGAAAATAGCATAGCACCTGCTGGAATAAATGATTAAAATATAGAACAAAATCAAATTTAGTGAAATTCTATTTTGTATGATTTTTTTATGTATAACTCAGTCTAATTTTGATAGACACTGAAGATGGTAATTTGTTGATCGAAAATTTTGTCAATATATTTTTTGTAACATCACTATCGGTATCGTTGCACACTCTTCTAGACTTATATATATATATACGTCTGAAAATTAAACCAAACAGTGTTAGAATTAAATTTTTGAGCTGTCAAATTTTTGTTCTTCCCTCGACGGGATTTGAACTCACACCGTTGATACACTGCAGCACCAATCGCTTAGCCTAAAGTCCAGCGCCCTAGACCACTCGACCATATATTTAGAAAATCGAGGAACTAATATATCCAATATATTCCTAAAGAATGACATTGGGAAGTTTCTATCAAACGCTCACAAAGTGGCACCCCTTATTCCAAACTATGTAAATAAAAAAACCATCAGAAATCGTCTTTCAAATACAAATAAGGATATTTTACGTTCCATCTCATAGTAACAATTAGATGTACCAAAATTTATTGATAAGTAACAAATTTAAGCTTTCATATTTTTCAACTTTGACTTGGTTTCAACTGTCAGCAACCACATTTATGTGTGAATTGGTTGTTAGTGTGTTAGTGTACACATAAGAAGGCTACATGTATGTGTTTTTAACTTGTCAGTAGCAAATATACATATATTTTATACTAGCTCCTCCCTTTAAAAATATGTTGTACTATCATCTGACAAAATACATGTTCCAAACATTCATCCTGCACTAATTTAAAAACCTTCAAACAAAAATGATTTATACACAGGAACATTAGCCAGATGTTCATGTGAGCTTGCAATCGTTGTACAAACTCTATAACAAATAATATACCGCTAATAGAGAAGAATATAAACAAAAGCAAGAGGAAATATTCAGTGTCAGGTAAATATATATCTGAGATCGAAATATTTTACTTAATTCTAATAAGTAACAGGCTAGTACCATATTTGTAATTTCAAACCAATTTAATTCCTCAGAACTTCTTATTTAACCAATTAAAACGTTTTACATGTGTTGGTTTGTAGACTTTTTCAATGATGCCATAACCAATATAATTCTTTGGGACCTTCTTTTAACCTATCAAAAGTTTTGTATTTGTTGGTGCTTAGCTTTTTTGACATGTCTTATTCCAGAAAAGCGCCATGCGAACTAAACTTTATATCTATGTTTTTAGTCAGAGAATCTTGCAATTGTTCTATATCAGCATATTTTGTATTTTTCAATTTCATTCTTAAAGATTTCCCGATTCAGTAACTCGAATCAATAACAACACAAACAGACATGTATGATATAACCAACATGTATGATTGGTTTGGGCTTATGGTGTTTAACATGGCGGATAGTTTTATTGGTGGAGGAAAGAAGAGTTTTAAGTCACTGACAAACTTTATCACATAATGTTGTACACATCGTCATGAGCGGGGTTCGAACTCACAACATTAGTGGTGATAGGTACCGATTGTACAGGTAGTTGTAAATCCAACTACCATGCGATCACGGCTCTACGACCCCTTTCAACGTGTATGACATTACACATACCTTTAAAGCTGCCTTTTTTCATTAATAATATTACTAGTTTAGCAAAGCTGAATGAAAATGTTATTTATTTTTTTGTTTTTGTTTTGGTTCCAACGATAAAAATGTTTAAGCAAGTTTATTTTATATAAAATGTTGCATTCAACAAATTTTATGAGAAGGGTCGAATACAAAAAAAATGTATATGTTACAGGCCAAAAAAATGATGCTTTTAAACTTCTTTTGAAAATTTGAAGGTTGAAATCTGACATTAAATGCATTCGATCTACTTTCACAAGTAATGCGTTTCGATCGTACCCTCCTCCTAGTATCAATCTCTGTAAATATATAAAAGTTATAGACGGTGCAAATGAATACGTTACTAACATGTGGTATTTGCTTTATAAATTTGACATCAACTGTTTGACCCGTTAATATTGTCTCTTACAGTTTTTAATCTACAAAATGCCATCAGCATGATAAAGGTATATGGGAATGGCAATGAGAAATTAATAAAACGTAAAGAATCTAATTAAATATGACTTACGCAGGAAGATGACCATGCAAAAAACAATTTTTTGAATATGTCGGAATGTACAATTCATGACCTCTTGATAAAACTATTTTTATGATAATTAGAAATGTTATAATTCATTTTGTCAAATGGGTAAATAAATGTTAGAGAAAACTAAAAGGGCAATCAAGAATGGACAATCCAGAGACACCATTGGACACACGGCCAAGACAAATAAAAAAAATACGGAACCAGAAAACTAAAACTATGAGAAACACGAACACCACAAAAAGTGGGAAAGAACCAAAGTTTCTCAAAGGGTAAGCAGTTCCTGTTACTTATAGCCCTTTAATGGTCATATTGGTCAATGATAGAGGATAGAATAAAATATACGTAAAGTGATACGACCCACTGTCATTTGAGATATGAATATTTCAAGCATTTCATGAATATGACCATATAATATTTTTGGCGATGACTTCAACCTAGGATCAAGCTGGCCTTGTTTGAGTAGCTTTCGCGTCAGCAGCTGATCTCTGTCCAGAAAATAACTATACTCGTCACAAGCTATATACTGGTATTCATAAATATATATAGATTCTCCTTCAGTTGCCCGTGGGTTACGATATTTCTCCACTCAAGAGAGTTAAATTAAAAATTTTAACCACGACCCGCGAGGCGAGTGGCTAAAATTTTTAATTTAACTCTCGAGAGTGGATAAATATCGTAACCCACATGGGCAACTGAAGGAGAATTTGTTTCTCCCATTATTTAACACGAACNTTATTTCAAAAGCCGTCAAACGAGTCAAACGGGTCAAATGCGGGGAAAGGCACGAGACATTTTAATCCTCTAGAGGATTACAGATTTTTCCACCCCTGGTTCAGCGAGGTTAAAACGATGTCATAATGGGAGAAATTTTCACCCAAACCTAAAAGTCAGACCATCAGTTTGAAATTTACAATTCCTAAATAATATAATTTATTCCAAATAAAGTTCACCTCCCTCAGGTATATAGGTAACCTAAGACGATTTTAGTTATCCTTTGGTTTATTTGCTCCCCAAGGCATTCGAATTGTTTGACTTTCCAATCATTTTATTTTGAGCGTACCTGATGAAGTTTATTCCAGAATCGTGTCTCGTGTGCTTTAAATTAGATATCTACGGTTTTAATTATCTTTATTCATAGTTCATTAAATGTAACGATATTGTCGTTAAATCTGTACTTCATCTTTTTACCCATATTTAGACATTGACACAATTTATGGCAATGAACTGTTCCATATATCCAAATTAGGTTTCTTAAACTTTGTACTATTTAAGGTGTTAATAAAAAAAGAAGTTGTGACGTTCAGTGTTTATTTCTGAATCAACACTTGTCTTTGATTCATTGACTATTATTACTCTTGGGAATCAAAGTAACTGCGAAGAAATCGATACATTAAACAAATCCATGATACCAAGAATTGCTGTTTTATAATAAATAATTATTTTCTATGTATTAAGAAATTCGAGTTCTAGCTATCTCTTAATTTGAGTTGGTTCCCAAATGCACTTTTCTAAAAAAAAAAAAAAAAAAAAAAAAAAATGTTTATACAAAAATATCAATAAAAATCGGAATGTCTCATGTTTTTAATGAAAGAAAAGGTGAAAGTGTGAAAAAATTAGCATAATCTCTAAACAAATTATCATCTTCAAAGAAGATCATCTATCTGAATTCCTCGATATATTCAATAAAATATGACAATTATACTACAAATGTCTTTGTTGTTTAGTTTATGACGTCTTCTTTAAAAAAAATATAAATCTTGAACATAATAAACATGACGGTGCAAAACAACAACCACAGACAAATAACATTAAGATAGACCTTACATAAACTACCGGTTACAAGACAAAGCTTGCTAAAAGGTCATCACGATCACGTTGTCTGTGTTGTAGTTTTGTTTTCGTTCTGTGTCTTGTTTTCTATGATGTTTATTTTTTTTTACAGTTAAACCGTATGTTGAAACACGTGTTTTATTCAAACAACTGAGAGTACTGATGCTCGTAAAAATAACGTCAGATCAGTTCTTTATTCCAGCACAATATAATATACTGATCCACTGGACAACAAACGCGTGTCGTTTATTAGACACTATACAATTAATGACTTTTAATGAGGTGCATACAAGGATTTATTAACCCAAGAATATTATATTTACCGAGGCCCCTTAGGGAAGTCAATCAATCAATCAATCAATCAATCAATCAATCAATCAATCAATCAATTATTAACATGAATTGATATCGATAAACGTAAATATGAACGGCAATTCATCTGAAACGGAACTAAGATGAAAAGAATACCTTATGAAATCGATATTTGATAAGCTATAATTATTTATAATTTAACTGAAAATCTAAGATGCTTCCACTCTTTTCTGAAATTATTACTTTACATGTCATATTCTGTATCCTCTTTAATTGATGGATTAGTTATTGAAATTTTTTTTGAGAAAAGTTATCCTATTCATCGGTTAATACCCTATTTCAGAGAACTTGTACCTATTTTTATATATTTTTTTCATATAACAACACAACACGGATAAATAACGTCATACAGTATCAAAACAAAGATATAAATAGTGTTTGTCAGGAGGTTCGAATGACAGACAATGAACTTACATTGAAATATATATACATCATTTCATACAACCAAGAGTACCCTGGTAAAAAACACTTTTCTCACAAAATGGAGGTTTAAGATACGTACACAATCACAATACACACGCAAAGCTGCAGTTTATAGTGGGGTTCTTCCTGTTACCCGATCTTTAGTTTATAGTGAGGTTCTTCCTTTACCCGATCTTTAGTTTATAGTGGGGTTCTTCCTGTTACCCGATCTTTAGTTTATAGTGGGGTTCTTCCTGTTACCCGATCTTTAGTTTATAGTGGGGTTCTTCCTGTTACCCGATCTTTAGTTTATAGTGGGGTTCTTCCTGTTACCCGATCTTTAGTTTATAGTGGGGTTCTTCCTTTACCCGATCTTTAGTTTATAGTGGGATTCTTCCTGTTACCCGATCTTTAGTTTATAGTGGGGTTCTTCCTTTACCCGATCTTTAGTTTATAGTGGGGTTCTTCCTGTTACCCGATCTTTAGTTTATAGTGGGGTTCTTCCTGTTACCCGATCTTTAGTTTATAGTGGGGTTCTTCCTGTTACCCGATCTTTAGTTTATAGTGGGGTTATTCCTGTTACCCGATCTTTAGTTTAAAGTTTATAGTGAGGTTCTTCCTTTACCCGATCTTTAGTTTATAGTGGGATTCTTCCTGTTACCCGATCTTTAGTTTATAGTGGGGTTCTTCCTGTTACCCGATCTTTAGTTTATAGTGAGGTTATTCCTGTTACCCGATATTTAGTTTATAGTGGGGTTCTTCCTGTTACTCGATCTTTAGTTTATTGTGGGGTTCTTCCTGTTACCTGATCTTTAGTTTATAGTGGGGTTCTTCCTGTTACCCGATCTTTAGTTTATAGTGGGGTTATTCCTGTTACCCGATCTTTAGTTTAATGTGTAATGTTTAAGTAGATCGTTGTTTGTCCTTTTATTCTTTTTTTTTTGGCCATTGTGGTGTCTGCCCTTCCAATTGTTTTGGGTCAAGTACTTCTTAAGACTTAAGTACAGAGATATACATCTGGTGTACTAGTTTAATATCAGTATCTTTGATGCTTAGTACAAATGTAAGTCAAACCCGTATATAACAAATCACTGTCTATAAAGGGCAGTTTCATTTTCTTTCTTTAATGAGTGGTGCATATAATTTGAACTTATATATAAAAGGCAACTGTCCACAAAGGACATATTTTCAGGATCCCTTCAGTGTCCTCTATATACAGGTTTGACTATTTTACACCAGATCAAATGTATTTGTACATTGCTGTCATCTGAAAATGGCTGAACATCTTATATCAGTAATATTCTTGTGTTTGAATCGTCTTTTTGTCAATTCCCCACTGTACATATAGACAAGACCCAGGCATTAAAAATGCTTGCACAATGTTAAGGTTTTAGGATGAAATAAAACTATGCCATGTCAAGTAATTGTTTCCATTTTGGTGGAAACGAAACAATTCAAATATATTGGTATCATGCAAAACATATTTCAATTCTTTTTCAGCGCGGGTTAAGCGTCAATAAATGAAGTTACCATATGTGCCTTATGAATTATAAATTAAATACGGAAGTGTTTTCACCATCAATTTGATTAAAATGACTGGTTATGAGTATTTAAATTAATTACAACATCTAGCCACCGAAAAGAAGAATCGTAAAAACAATGGCTGTGAAGTTAAGGCCATCACTTTATAAAATGTTGATTGTATGTGAATTTGTTTGATATGCATGTAACTTCATTATGCATGAAAATACGAATTACAACCAAAAGTGCTAACGGAGTTTTTTTGTTGTTGTTCAAAAATGAATTTTACAAATATGTTCCAGTTTTGTTGAAGACAGACATTCGCTTAAAAATACAACGTTAGTTTTTTTTTTTTTTTTTGCTTAGTCCCTAACATTACATTATACATGATAAAGTGGAAATTTCTTACAATAAATTGTAGCAAAATCGTAGCATAATGCACTGAATAGGAAAATAGTTCAGATATGGCGAATTCTTAATGGTAAATTGCAATTAATCTATCATATATTTGTTATAGATTTACAGCTTCATTGTCTGTGCATAATAAAAATAGCTTAGTTAATGAAACTGAAAGACACGCTTCAATGATGGCCCCTACTTTACTATGAAAACAAATGGTCACTAAGAAGAGACATGCATTCACCATGAACAAGTACAACAACAGCACCAACAAAAGCAGCAAGCTCTGGTCCCTCGATCACCGGCTTGTGCTGGGGAAGATGGAGGTGAATCGCTGACTGCACCATGACCACTACTCCGGTTATTTCGCATCCTCACATCGTTTTCATTTGACGTCGATGATTGTCTTCGTAACACCAACGAAGTCATCTGTAAAAATAAAAATAAAAAATCGTATAGTATTGAAATATATGACATAAAATGCATCACACAATATCATTTTTTGTAGTATTCTGTGTATGGTATATTATTGTTACATGAGAGATGATATTTTGGCCACAATAAATGCATTATATCAATACAAACAAAACATAAAACAAACAAATTTGGACGATAACAAAATGAAGTTAATACACCACAACCGTTAATTAAAACAAACAAGAGAACGTAATCAAGTGTTTCAAAGGAAAACGGATCATTCCAAGTCGTAAAACCATGTATATGTCCATAGGCAGTTCTGACAGGATCAACCTGACTTTTGGGCTTCCTTGACATCAAGGTAAAGATTGACGTACAGGGAAATAATACACCAAACCGTCTCCTCACATTAGTACCTACATAAGCTATTGCAGATTATTTAAACCTACACGATATGGAGTAAGATTGGTGTTGAAGACGCAAAATGACCGGGCTAACATCATATCTATTGACGAGACTAAAATGGAGGTTAGTGGTGACAAAGATATGTGGATGTGGAAGAGAAGAGAACAACGCGTTCACCCGGATTCTGTAGGATTCTTCCCGAAGAAGGATCGGGATGTTATGTTCTCGGTAATGTTTTGTGGTGTATAGCATACTTATTGATGAAAATATTAACAGTGAAAAGTTTATATCTATTCTTGACGATAATTATTGGCCCGTTGTAGCCAGACTTTTTCCAAGACAAAGTGCCATGTCATTCTTCCTGACAAACTTCTGAATGGAAAACAGAAAAAAAGCGAAATTTCAATATTGCCTTGGCCTTCACAAAGCCCAAGACCTCAATATAATTTAAAATGTTTGCAACGTAATAAAAGAAATAACGTTAGTAAGCGAATTTTGGAAATCCAAAATAAGGACGTTTCAATCAGAGTCGTGAATGGAATTTTGAGAGTTTGTAATGACGTTGTTCATTATGGCCAGTCACTGTATATCATATTATACCACGGGTTTCCTTCGATATAGGAGAAGGAGGCGACCAAATACTATGGAATCCTTCGGGGGAGGTTGCGACCATATACTCTGGAATATGCAGTCACTTCTATTGTATTTAATGGAACCGTCGCGTAGCGACGACCATGTGAGAATCGTTATTCTCAGAAATCGGAATAAACACTATAATACCCAAAAGCAACACGACAACAAAAAATCAAATAACATAATGCAAGTAGGTGTAGCGAAGCGGATTTATTTTTTACACAGAAATCAAAGAAATATTAATAAATGACATAACAAAACCATTTACCATATAGGAGATGAGGAAGAACTGGTAGAGTAAGATCATGCGTATCTTTATAAATTAATATCGGAGGTCATAATTTCCGTCAGATTGTATGGTCTTTGTACCCTTCATGGAAAATACGGCTACAGGAAGTGGACAAGGGTTTCCTCCTACACAATGCACAATCAAGTTAACTCGAAACCGATGAATAATCATAACTGATAGAGGAAATTCGCCGAAATAACGCATCGAAATATTGTAATTTGGACCCTTTTTCATACCCCCCCCCCCTCCTCATTTTCTGCACTGACTTATTAAACGCATTTTGAAGAAAAAAACCATGTATATTAAAACTGGAAGATAAATAAGTAAGCTTAAATAGAATTTGGCACTTTTGGTCTTTTTCGGTTATGTTTATCCAGGAAAACGTACGACATGCTACAAGGTCTCAACACATTAAATGGGGAAAAGAACGCATTAAAATTGGATGAAAAATTAAAAAAAAATATCCAAATATACAAATTTTCAGAGTTTGTAACCCTCCTAGAACCATGTTCGATATTAAACAGCTATTTATTTAATGACATATCAATAACCATTCATGATGATCGTTTTCCACAAAAGCAAACACCTAACTTTTTTTAATGAAATTTAAAAAAATCAAATTTTGAAATTCCCCCTTTTTTGTCAAAAACAGTAATAGTTACATAATCACATTATGCATTTTTCTAAAAAGGAATGTTCCTTCAGAATTCATTAAAAACTAATTCAGAACAGGTGGACAATAAACCCTCTATGTACAAAATCAGAAAACACATTTCTTTGTAACTTGGACCCTTCTCTTTAGGCAACGGGTTTGGCTATGATCCCCAAATTCACTCCAAGGTTGAAAATGTACAAAGGAGCTTTGAGTTAACAATCGAGAAGAATATCCCAGTAGAACAAAAGTTATCGCACGGAAATATGCAGATTTACATATACTCAATTAATGTAGGATTAGAGCTTGCCCGAGAAAACTCCATAAACACAGATCTGATAACTGTTACTAAATAAAAGTGACCGTATTTTGAGCCTAATATTGTTTTCATAAAAAGGAAACAAGCCCTGTACACCTTCACAGTTTTAACTACTCCACAGACAAAGATCTGATAATTGTTACTAAATAAAAGTATCAGCATTTGTACCTAGTATTGCTTCCATACAAAGGTACAAGTCCAGCACACCTTCACAGTTTTAGCTACTCTATAAACAAAGATCTGATAATTGTTACTAAATAAAAGTATCAGCATTTGTACCTAGTATTGCTTCCATACAAAGGTACAAGTCCAGCACACCTTCACAGTTTAACTACTTTTAAATAAAGATATGATCATTGTCACTATTGTCATTTTTCTAGTTACTGTGTTTCATGATCTCTTGACATTTCATTCAGGACTGGACGATAATCACGTGTCAAGACAACATCCATGTCCATGATTTAGGTTACAGACGGAAGACGAAGACAGACCCATGACATAATTCGACCGCATATTTTTGTGGTCGTATAAAAAAAGTACGATCAAAATAACAAGTATGAAATCTTACCATGATATTGTGATCATCAAACACACTTCTCATTTCCATGTCCGTTTTTACATTATCAATACAGAAATTTTACTTTTCATTTTCCATTTCTGTATACATGTGCACCATTTACTTATTTCCCTATTCTTTTTGTTATCACCATATTTTTATATCCATGCATTATTTCTACTCTTACCCAATTTATGCATTTAGCTTCCTTGTTTCATTTCATATATTTCCTGTTTTAAGTAAAATGTTATTGATAAATTCTTCCTGTACCTAAACAAACTGTATTGTCACGATACATACATTTTCTTGGTATCGCCCCCGTTATATATACTGTATATATTTTAATAATGCAGGTGGTTAAAGATAATATTTTCACTTTTCAAAAAAGGGATATTTATGATATTCATGATCGCAACAAGTCGACAATAATTTCCTACGAATATGTTGAGGTCACTCCAGACAGAAATTATTCTGAGGAATTCAATGGCAAAAATGTACATTAAAAGGGAAAAAATTAACAAATTGGTTAAAAAATATAACCAATAAAAATAACAAAAAACAAACAAATCAAAACAAAACAAAACAAACAGAAAACACGCTTTTGGCCCCTTGGTGCCTTTTGTTTGGAAACTAGTAGTGGTAGAGTCTTCCAATAATCCACAACCTGTATTTTGTGCCAGGGATCATTATGTAAAAATGTAAAAAAGGTTTGGTCAAACAAAATAAGACCACGAAAACTAACAATTTTTGGTGTCCTACAGAAATAAAAGACTTCCAGACCCTGTTATGATAAAAACATAGATTTATAATTTAATGTTTCTTGAATTACCTTCATCAGCGGAATGGGAGAACGATAACATATTAGACCCATTCATTTCTGTAATTTCTATTCTACACCTAAATAACTAGCTTTCTTTCTTCTTTTAATGTATTAACATTTTATTTCTGCAGTATACTTGTACATTGGTATATTCATGAGGCAAGGGTTATTTGTCCGCAGAGTACAAGCTATGTGGTTTCATACTACACTTTCTGGATACAGGACCCCCTACCTCAGGCAGGTGATATGTTGGTAGATTGCTTTCCTTACACAGGTGGTATATTGGAAGATTACTTGCCTCAGGCATGTGGTATATTGGTAGATTACTTGTCTTAGGCAGGTGGTATATTGGTAGATTACTTCCCTCAGGCAGGTGGTATATTGGTAGATTACTTGCCTAAGGCAGGTGTTATATTGGTAGATTGCTTGCCTTAGACAGGCGGTATATTGATAGAGTACCTGTCTCTGTCAGGTGGTATATTGGTAGATTGCTTGCCTCAGGCATGTGGTATATTGGCAGAATATTTGACTTCGGTAGGTCGTATAGTTAAGAAATAAATCATGGAAGCCAGAATGTGTTGGGAGTTTTGATTGGAAGACGGTAATTTATATTTAGGTTTGCGGAAAATGTCGCACACAGTTTATGATGTCAATGGAAATGTCAGTCACATTCATCGGCGAATGAGGATATACCAATGATAAATCGCTCGTTTGTCTACCAAGCGAAAGAAGGACGTCATGTTAGAATGGTAGACTACTTACTCCTTGCTTGATTCTTGATGTGATTCTGTCCCCACAGCTTATCACGCCGGTTAAACAGATCCGATGAAAACTGGCATTTGGCGGATACTCAGACATTTGACTGAAAAAAAAAATATAATACTAAAAATATGAAATACAAAATTTCCATAGTATGCATTATATGTTTACTTGGAGTGTGTTGCAAATATGAATCATGTGAGGTCAGTAGCCAAGTCTAAATTTCTATGAAGCAAAACATAGTGGTCTGGCCAGTTGGATGAAGTGTTCCCGCAGAATCGTCAATTATGCTAAGAGAATACAAGAAACTTATGAATATTAAAGAATTATAATGACTTCTATCTAAAAGTAATCAGAGAGTTGGAATTGATGCGGGTATTAAAATAACTGAATGATGACCATATTCAAATTGGGACTTTTAAAATGATGGACTATGTGATATTTCTTTTGAGACAACATCACGTGTATTAGAAGACAAAGAAACAAGTCCAGTACATCTTCACAGTTTTATCTACACCATAAGCAAAGATCTGATAACTGTTACCAAATAAAAGTATCAGTATTTTGTACCCAGTATTGATCTCATACACAAAGGTACAAGTCCAGTACATCACCTTCAGAGTTTTAGCTACTCTATAAATAATTGTTAATATTGACATTTCATTCATGGTGAACATCGATGGGACTGGACGACAAACACGTGCCAAGACAATATCCGTGTCCACGGTTTAAGTTAAAACACTTCGAACAAAAAAAATAAAGAACGGGTGTGATTATTGTTCTGTTTGTCTTCACTTTTTTTCTGATTTCATCCTATTTGCCATATTCCCATTTTCGTTATGATTTCATCGCTTTAGTGTGGTTAAATTATTTCAAATTCCTTAGGAAATGTTAACAGTATTAGTTCGGATATCATTCAACACGAAACTATACTGGACCGACAATTTAACTTTTAGGGGATGGGGACACTACATGTATGTTATATCTTAAGAGACAGACATTTTGTTATCATAAAAAACAAAAAGCCATCTTTAAATTTTACCATAATTTCTAGTTGAAAACAATTAGTTTAGATTATGTATTTTTGGTATCTTATTGGTCAATATATATTTTTACTACAAAATTTAGCGGCAAAAATGACCCCCCCCCTAAAAAGACACAAAAAAAGCAAAAACAAAAAACAAACAATTAAAAACAGAAAGAAACACACACACACACAAAACCCCAACAAACAATCAAAACAAACAAAAATATTAAAAATAAAAATGAAAGTTAGAAAGGAAAACGGTCATTCCCTAATATAAGTTATCTATATTTAAAAATGAGAGTCATAGCTGGTTACAAATCAAATAACTACTTATGTTTACAAAGACCTTTCTTATAATCTGGCATGGAGGCAGAAGGTCTGATCTTACATAATAATATTGGTAAAAAAAAATACAAAATTCGTCATATGATTACATATTAAAGAACAACAGTAGAACAAACGCATATCACGGTTGTAAGATAAATCTATTTTTAAACTATGGACAACATATGCCGTAAATGATGCGAAACATATTCGTCTATTACAATCTCAAAGAATTCAGCAATTCGTAATTTGGCGTTTTCTCGTGAAAATATAAAAATATTAACCAAGGTGAATCAGTTATTGATGAAAACAATTGTACCATATCACACACCACAAATATGTTCTTCAATATTATTATCCCTTCTTTTTTCGTGAATTTGCATCATACCTCAGCTGTCTTGTAGAAACTTAAAGTCCCAAAGTTAAAAAGATTATTTAAAATATTGAAATACAATTGATATAGTCTGAACTATTAATTGTGATTGGCACATAAGTAATATTTGAATAAATTCACGATTCATCCTCTATTATTCTCTTCCATTTCTCAGTTTTATACTATATTTCACAACATCCACGATCAGTTAAATTAAATTATATATTATTTCCCCCATAACTTATATTTCTATACAATCGTAGCGCTTTTCACTGCATATTAGGGGGATGTGGGAGGGAGAAAGGGGTATATCGCACCACAAGGTCCAGAATAGTACAAATGTATGTAAACTTGATATTTTACTGTCTCGGTTGCACTACTTGATAAAGGGAGACTACTCAGTAATGTTACTGATTTGCTGGTTATTTATAATGATTTTATATCATAAATATTATCAATGTTTTTTATATGTTAATCTCGACTCCTAGTCGAGTAAAATTCTAAGAATTAATTCCCCTAATTCTCTATTATAAATATCACAACCAATGTGTACTCCACAATATTCATATTTTTTTCCATAAATATTGATTTTGTGTTTATTTCCATACATATTTTAAATGAATATTTTAAAAATTAATCATATCCTTGAGATGTGTATCGTAGTATACTACGTTCATTATTTATTCATTCCTACAAATGTATCAGGTTAAATATTATTTTCCACATACCTAAGCCAAGTATACTACATTTTGTATAATTAAATATTGCTTACCGTACCTATAATCAAAATATTACAGACAGTTTATACCCGATCGTACATTAGTGGGGAAAAATCATTAATTGATTAAAATTTATCGCAAGGATACGTATTTACAAAAATCTAGGATATTTATCATTCGGGCAATCAACGTACTTTTTCACTTTTTCTAAGATCAATAAATGCATCACGTTTTGTGGTGATCGATGAGGGTATCAATGTGCAATGAATACGCATGCGTTGGTCGATATCAATTACCCTTGACGGGAACCTTCCTTATCGTTCTGTGAAACAAACTACAATCACAGAGACCTGTTCTCGATGTCTAGAGAGCGATTGACCGCGTTTTCCTGTTACTGAATATATCGATTTCCATTATGTAGGCCATGTAAAATAATTAGCTGAATATTTCACACAGTTCGTACAAATTATTACAACTAACATACATTAGAAAAATTTGTTCTTAATAAGAACAGACAAATCACAGTGGGTTTATTATTGGAAATGTCAATATTTTTTCCGATATGATAGAACACTATTTTTTTTTCCATACAGTTAGAAGGTCGTCATTTCAATTGGAATTCATGAAAAATGATTTAAAAAAAAAGGAGGAATGTGATATTAAAAGGCAACAAAAACCCCACTGATTTGTAGTGTTTGGGGTTCGTCTTGCTCATCTTTGTTAGTTTTCTGTGTTGTGTTTTGTTTGTCCTCGTCCTGTGTCTACTATTGTGTACCAATGTTGCCAGTTTCTCTGGATTGTCCATTCTTGATTGTCCATTCGATTTTCTCTAACGTTTCTTTACATATGTGTGTATTGTTGCTTCGAAGCATTTAGAAGTAGAGCTTCTTTGTACTTTAAGAAAAATCCAACCCATTGATTTGTATCGTTGTTTGTTTATGTACATCTGTTGCTTCGAAACATTGTGAAAAAAACTGATCCTTTGTAATCTTAATATGAATAATTAATATTGTTGAAAACAAAGATATATTCGAAACGTCTTAAAATATTATTTGTTCTACATATTATATTTTAAGTTTATTTAATATCCCGGAGGGATTAAAAAAAAAAGCTCTCGGGGGTTTTTTTTGGGGTAACTTTCGACAGTTGTTTTTTTTTTTTTTTTCATTTTATTATCTAAATATGTCATTATATATTCAATGCTAGTATAATTCACGGTTCAATACAGTAATAATGCACTTTCATTCTATTTTTAAACAGGAATTCCCCCAGTCTAATTGTGTTGTATTGCTCAAAGCATTATAATTGTTTTAATCAGTATAACCCGATAACAATTACTAGCATGCAGTGCCAAAAATGTCATTTTTTTCTTCATATTTTCTGACTGACTCTCGTACAATCCTTCCGTATATATTTGAATGCGTTCAAATTGTAATAAGACATGTAGAGAAGTGATCACATAATTTTGTGGGGAAACAATAAAAAGATAAACTCAGCATCAGTTTTACGTCTTTCTTCGAACAAATAATTTACATAGAGAGCGAGTGTAAAAACAAACACAAATTTCGGAAACGAATTCCGTAAAGTATACATGTATCATCATACAGATATAGCCAAAGGGCGATAAGTCATATAATAATATACGGCAACTCGTTGACCATGCCAAAATGCCCCCTAACAGACAATAGATATATTATGTGTTACTTATCAAAAATATCTATAACGTTTTAGAGATTTTTAAAGGTATCTTATCACCGGGTTTGTAATAGAGTAACACGACGGATGCCACAAGTGGAGCAGGAACTAATCACCCTTCTGGGGCACATGAGTTCACTCCGGTTTTTAGTGAGGTTCGTGTTGCTGGATCTTTAGTTTTCAGTATAATATTTTGTAGATCGTTGTTTGTCCTTTTTCTTTTGGCTACTGTGATGTTTGACCTTCTTCTATTTACGAATTCTGATTATCCGCTCTGGTATCTTCAAACTCTTCATATATAATTAATATGCTAAATACCTTTAAAGAAACATTTCTGTATCTATCAAATTTGCAAAATATCTCTTAAAATATATGATGGGACATCGTTAAAACTTTATAGATATCTCTAAAAGATTATGATATATGCTTAAAATTTTATAGATACATCTAAAAGATTATAAGATATGTTTAAAACTTTATAGATATCTCTAAAAGATTATGAGATATGCTTAAAACTTTATAGATATCTCTAAAAGATTATGAGATATGCTTAAAACCTTTTAGAGATCTCTAAGAGATGATGAGATATGTCTAAAACTTTATAGATATCTCTAAAAGATTATAAGATATGTATAAAACTTTATAGATATCTCTAAAAGATTATAAGATATGTTTAAAACTTTATAAGATATCTCTAAAAACAATATGAAGGTATCAACATTCTTCATAAGATATGCTGAAATGATTACAGTCTGGTATTTTGTGTTTTTCATTTTATTATATGAAATGAATTAAAGATATCTCTAAAACTTTAAAAGGGTAATTTATTGATGTGTAAAGCATCATAACAAAGATGACAGTCCCTTAAATGCAAACTATCTGTTAAGCTTGATTCCATTTGTTATCGAACTGAAACCTTTTCACGTTCTACGATTATTTGATTGATTGTTGCTCAACGCACAGTTAGTGAACGCAATTTCAAAAGTTTTTATCACACAGTTAAGAAACTGCACCACAAAATCCATAAGACAGACACACGTTGTTTAGCATAACTTGCATACATGTAAGATGAGATAAGATAATATTTTTATTTTCGAATTATCGGCCCATATGAGCATAACAATCAAACATCAAATAAAGTTAATAATACAATAAACAATATTCAATAATATTGAAGAAAATATAAGCCAGTATACAGTATTGAAAATTATTCTAATTCAGTAATACTGTGACTGGGCTCGGCCCAAATTCCACCCACTATACAATGGGAGATAACTAGTAGTTCCATGGTATATATTAAACAAATCATTGTATTCTTTTCCGTTGTGTCATGTATTTAGTAACAACTACACACTTTAAGACATGAATCTTTTTTTTCTAATAATATCACAGTATATTTACACATTTTTTCTCAGTTCACCAACCTATCGAAAATTTTCATAACAGTTATTTCGCGCCAGAAGAAAATAAATTAATGGTATTGTTTTTGCGAAATATCCAAGTCGTATGATTATAATGCTTTAAATTGGAGACACATGGAATACATGGACAACCTCTTGATTGCTTTTAATATTATCTCACAGAAAACAATGGGCGATAATCAATAACTCATTTTCTTCATACACAGACATAAAAGCTTGTGTTCAACAAGTTTATGTTCTGAGCCAATTATTATTTTGATATTTCTTAATGACATAGATGATAACCTGGATAACCTAGACTATTTACAGATGATGTACCTTTATGATCTAGTTCGACAACCAAACAATTTGTTAAAGAATATGATTAATGAATATTTAGTTTAAATTTATATACTGAGTACTTGTTCCAAGGTATGACAGATTAGATTTAACATCTTAAAATTATAATTTTTGGTCATCTCGAACGTGCTTTTTTTTTCTTTTTTTTCTTTTTTGCAAAATACACATCTCAACCTCTGCAGTCAATACAATCACCTAGAGTTACTTTGTAAATGCACTAGGTCTGATCTGTAATATAAGGGTTATAAATGGACATATCATTTGATAGTATTGTAGAGATTGGTTACACGAAGGGAAGGATTGGGAAAATTAATTTATATAGACCACCACAGTGAACACACACAATATGAGTTCAGCGTTAAAACAACGTCGATGCAACGTAGCGACGCTTTTGTCAACGCTGAAATGACGTTGCTTGCCTACTGGAAGAAAACGTTTAATGTTTTAATTCACAATATTAGCAACGATCACATTTAAATGATATTCTACCCGAAAACGTTTGGAGGCCTCTAATTATTTATCAAGGGACTAGTATAAAATTATGTTATTCCATTTTAGATTATTTTTTAATATTTCTTCATTTTATTCCTCTGCTCTGCGAAAATATAATAAACTGAAAATAAATTACAGAAATAGTGCTTCAGTGCATGGGATAAATGTACTTTTACTTTAATTAAATCTGTACTCATGTGGTTCCTGCATCGATCAGGGAAATTATATATGATTAACACAAAAAAATGTTATTGATGATAATGGTTTGAACTGTAACACACCCCCACTCCCCTCATATTTGCTTTATATTCCAGGCTCTGATTGTAGTTTCAGGTTTAAGAATGCCTATTTATTTTTTGTTCTAGCATGTCATTTCTATGATCTATTTAATAGTATAGTTTATTTAATTATGTTACTTAGAATTTAAGGACACATATAAATATGCTGAAATATATAACTTAGTTCATGAACTAATTGGTGATTTTCATTTTTTTTTTAATTGTATGCAAATTATTCTGTAATAATGAAATAAAGCTTATTTCTTATGTACGAGTGTCCAAGAGCATTGACACGAAAGAAAAAAATATTTAAGACATAAATAGGAAAGTGTATAACCAAAGCTATGCAAAATCTAAAATCCGCCAAAGTTTTTCACACACACGTACAGCTTGATTCAAACCAATTAATTTCCATTATTATTCATCGTCAATTATTTAGGTCCTCCCACGACATACACGTCACAGCATTCCAGCAAACAGTATTAATAGAATAAATAAAGATCTCAATAACAGTTTGTGACCATTGTTTATTTGATATGTTATTTTCTTGTTAAGAGTCCTATCAAATCATTTTAAATGCCTATCATTCTACACTCGATGACGCAATACTATTGTTTGTAAATGAAGCTAATACAATATCCGTAAGCATTTATACCAATTTACATTTATGATTGGGGGGGGGGGTGTAAGGTTTAATGGGAGGGCTCATTTGTGGTGATCGTATTTGTAAATGGATAAACACTATTGCCATCACATGTACAATCAGCACATTTCACAGCAAATCTCTTTGAGATTCATTCCATGACGAAATCTATATGTTCAGGATCAAGCTTATGAAAAGAAAGTTATGGTCATCAATTCCACCAATGTCAACAAAACAATCACTTCTCATCTTAACTGAACTCACTGAACACAAAAAATGAACACGAAAACATGACGTGAAAATGCAGGTCATGGCTTGAGACACAGACACAACAATATGGCGAGTTTAATGACTCCTATTTCATCCACAAGTAAAACTGACCACCAAAATATAATTGAAATGATACTGATCGTTCATAACCATTTTCGATATTCCTACAATACATATTAGTATGACATTATTTACAAGTTCAGATTTAAATCAATTAATTGATTTTCACACAGATAAATATATACAATGTTACAATATATACAATATACCAAATGTTACAGCGTGTAAACAGTACGGAAAGGTTAGTATGACATCGACATGAAGGAGCATCAATAAGATCAAATGACATGAAGAATTCAATGACTACAATCAATGGAAGGGAAGATGTTAAACCACATGGTCTTTACACATTTTATGTGGTTTTTGTGTGACAAACATGGATCTGTGTCCACAACGTGTTATCACGTAGAAACAGGCACCTGTTTGTAAAAGAATAACTCCAGCTGTTTGTAGTAGGGCGCATGTCTTATTTACGTTATTTGTGTTTGTCTAAGTATAGTCAGTAGGGCGCATGTCTTATTTACGTTATTTGTGTTTGTCTAAGTATAGTCAGTAGGGCGCATGTCTTATTTACGTTATTTGTGTTTGTCTAAGTATAGTCAGTAGGGCGCATGTCTTATTTACGTTATTTGTGTTTGTTTGGCCCGTCTTTTCCTCCAGTTGTTTGTAGTATGGCTCATGTCTTATTAACGTTATATGTGTTTGTCTAAGTATAGTGGTGTCCAACACATATTGTGTTGTGTTGTGTTTTGGTTTTCTTGGTCTTGTGTACCTTATGTTGTTAATTTCTCTGGATTGTAATTTTGTATTGCCCCTTCGGTATTCTCTAACGTTTATTATACATGTAACCCTAAAATGGTATATACGGGTTTTTATATATACATTATATATGTACGTCTGAAAAAATGAAACCCAACTGTGCTAGAATTAGATTTTTGAGCTGACAAACGTTGTTATCCCTCGATGGAATTCGAGCTCGCACCATTGATACACGACATCACCAATCTTATGTCCAACGACCTAGACCACTCGGCCTCATCCGTTATATCAAAATATAGCTTCAATAGTCGAAGTGATTCATTGTCTCATAAGGTGAATCTCTGGATAAACATAAGACATATGTTTAAGCAAGTGTAGATGGTACATATATTATATATTTTAATTTGACAGCAATCTAACTCAGCAATTTTAATACATTGCATAGCTGATAAAAATTACACCATACAGTCAAAACAAGTGACAACTATACGATATAACTACTAGATTTCAAAGTTACTTGAAATACTAGGTTTACATCTGATATTGCTATTAGTGTATTATACCCGTGTAGTTCTTTCTCGTGTAACTTTAGAATTAGCAATATCACCAACAAATGTGATGCATACATGACTCCATCCTTCAAATACAGTAAGTACACATAACGTTTGCCATGAGCGCATTCAGTCGTATCACTTCTTACGCGGCTAGCTAGCAATACCAATGACACGAATATAGCAGAGTAACATGTATTGAATTTAAGGCCTATCCTTGAGAAAAAGAATAACTAAAGGCTCGGGTGAGCCTGTGTCGCTCACCTGACATAAATAAGCCCTCTTAAGAATGTCTGCATGCCGAATACATCTAAGTTACTATTCAAATCCCATAGGGTTCTATGTTAAAACTATGTTCGCTGAAGGCGGCTATCTTGGATGAAGGTCAGGGTCACCGGACATAATTTTGAAAGTTGATCACCTAAGGACCATTAATGCCATGTTTGCTTTAAATTGACTTACTGGTTTCAGAGGAGAAGACTTTTAAACATTTTTTCCATAGGGTCCTATGTTAAAACTAAGTCGAGTCATGACGGCCATCTTAAATTTCCGATCGGCAAAGGATTCACAAGTTTAGTACAGGACCACCCAATGATCATTCATGCAAAGTCACAATTCAATTGGCCTTGAGGTTTCTGACCAGAAGATTTTTAAAATTTCAGACAATGAGAACACATTATGGACCCTGACAGCCATGTTGAATTTCAAATCAGCACCAAAAACATAAATCTGGTAGAGAACTACCCAATGAACATTCGTGGCAAGTTTGGTTCAATTCTGTTTAGTGGTTTCAGAGAAGATTTAAATGTGAAAAGCTAACCAACGGACGACGGACACTTAGCCATGACAAAAGCTCACATGGCCTATGGCCAGGTGAGCTAACAAAGCTTTACTAAAATATACCAAGCGGTGTATAAAAAAAACATTGTACCACAATATAAACATTCTGATGAAGAATAAATGTTGCGCATGACAATATGCCATCATGGAAGGTCAACCTTTTTCGAATGGCTTTAGTTACTCTATGAAAACCTAGACTTTACACAAATCATATGTACTTGTATTGTTTCATTTTACACCTTAATTTGGGTTCAGCAGATACCTGTTGCACACACTGATAAATGCTTCGGGGATCAATTGGACTCTTAATTGCCTACATGTAATCCCAATTCGATTCGCATCATTCAGTGCAACACACTAGTAACACTGAAACAACTGAGGATCACTGAGTGAACCAAGACGACCGACAAGAAAGACAAAACGAACAAATCAACTTCTCAGTTATTAAATGAAAATCGTAATATTTTGTATGAAAAAACGTCGAATTGTCTTCTGTGATATTTTGACAAATGGGTACTAGGTTATCTGCAATAGAAAACATACAGGGAAAAACACAACAACTCTAAATAAACGTTAGAGAAAACCGAAGGAGCAATCAAGAATGGACAACCCAGAGAAACTGGCAACATTGGGTACACAAGACATACGACGAAGACAAACAAAACAAAAACACAACACAGAAAACTGAAAAATAAAAAGATGAGCAACACGGGCCGCACAAGATAAACCGGGGGTGGATGGCACACTTCTCTGACTTCAAGAGAAATAAATGTCGAAAGTCATAATAAAACAAGAATATCTGATGTGGAAGCAAGTGAACAAGGAACCGGAAATTTGTTTGATAATATAAAACAAAAAACTTACTTGTTGACGACGAATGTTGATGAAGTAAAAGCAAAAACAATGTACTGTATACATTGATGATGAGAGAAAGACGATATACTCACAAGTATCCAGGGAGACCACAAGTATCCAGGGAGACAATGTAAACCTCAAAGCTTAAGCTCTTAGATATGTTATATCGATCTCTGAAAACAATTCACGGTGTCTTCGAGATCATACATGACGTAGGGGTGAAAATTGTTGAGAAAAACTGTAAAGTTTCATTCATAAAAAAATGACTTAATTCACACGAAGAGGGCATGATAATGCTTAAAATATGAAACTAGAGGCCCAGGTGAGCCTGTATCGCTCACCTGATATAAATAAGTCCTCTTAAGAATGTCTGCATGCCGAATACATCTAAGTTACTATTCAAATCCCATAGGGTTCTATGTTAAAACTATGTCTGCTCATGGCAACCATCTTGGATGAAGGTTGTGGTCACCGGACACAATTTTGAAAGTATATACTACCCAAGGAACATCCATGCCATGTTTGCTTTAAATTGGCTGACTGGTTTCAGAGGAGAAGACTTTTAAACAATTTTCCCATTGGGTCCTATGTTAAAACTATGTCCGCTGACGGCGGCCATTTTGGACCGAGATTGGGGTCACTGAACACAATTTTGGAAGTTGACCACCTAAGGACCATCGATGACATGTTTGCTATATTGGTTTACTGGTTTCAGAGGAGAAGATTTTAAAACATTTTTTCCCATAGGGTCCTATGTTAAAATTATGTCCGCTGATGGCGGTCATCTTGGATGGAGGTCTGGGTCACTGGATATAATTTTGAAAGTTGACCATTTAAGGACCATTCATGCCATGTTTGCTTTAAATTGGCTTACTTGTTTCAGAGGGAACAAAATTTAAACATTTTTCCCATAGGGTCCTATGTTAAAACTATGTTCACTGACGGCGGCCATCTTGGATGGAGATCGGGGTCACATGACATTATTTTGAAAGTTGACCACCTAAGAACCATTCATGCCATGTCTGCTTTAAATTGACTTACTGGTTTCAGAAGAAATTTTTTTTAAACATTTTCCCCATAGGGTCCTATGTTAAAACTAAGTCGAGTCATGGCGGCCATCTTGGATATGCGATCGGCACAAAAATAACAAATTTAGTAGAGGACCATCCAGTCATCATTTCTATAATGTTACAATTCCATCGGCTGAGTAGTTTCTGACAAGAAGATTTTCAAAGTTTCAACCAATCAGAACACATTATTGGTCCTGGCAGCCATGTTGGATTTCCGATCTAAACCAAAATAACAAATTTGGTAGAGGACCTCCCAATGAACATTTCTGTCAAGTTTGGTCCAAATCTGTTCAGTAGTTTCAAAGAAGAAGATGAAAGTATGAAAAGTTTACAGACGCGGACGACGACGACGACGGACGCAAAGTGATGACAAAAGCTCACATGACCCTTTGGGTCAGGTGAGCTAAAAAAGAAAGCAGTAATATTCATTCAAGCAGGAGGGGAAAAAAAACAAAAATCAAAGGGTGGTTCTCTGTAATAGACATATTTAATGTAAATGATGAACTGGTTATGCTCGACAATGAACACACACGTCAACGACTCCTGCCAATCAACGACCATATCAAATAAAAGTTATAAGGCAAATTTTACTCTAGACAGACAGAGAACAGACCAACCGTTTATTCATTAAAAATACCACAAGAAAAAAAACTGGGATAATGATAAGTCTACATCTTTCATTGACAATATCGATCAAACTAAAGTTAACGAAATTTTAGACGATTTGAAGTCATTGGAGGAAAATGTTGATAATATCCTTTCAATTGATTTTACGGTTGATAAATTTGCTCTATGTTAATAAAATCCGCAAAAACTAATTTTAGGACGTATATTTCCTGTAAAAGCATAAGTAATTCTAATGTTAAATTAAATAAACCTTGAAATAAATAGACCTTGAAATATCTAAATATAAACGAGAATCGAAAGCACGGATTGCCGAAAACATTTTGTTGTTTATTTTTTTGATAATTGTGGCTTATTTAGCTTTCTGAACGTTAAAAAGGTAAAAATATAAAATGAAAACACTGTTGGAGATAGAAATGTATTATGTGAGAGAATACACTCCAACTTGTAGATTCTTAAAAATAATCAACTCGACCCTGACGGGTCTCGTTGATTATTTTAAAGAATCTACAGTTGGAGTGCATTCTCCAATACACATTTCAAGGTTGGAGTGTATTCTCCACTACATATTTCAAGGTCTTTCAAGTGAATAGAATCGTGTATACTTAGATATTTCAAGAGTCCCAAATGTTCACCTGTGGTCTGTCTGATTTGTTAAGTTGCAGTCGGTTCGTTGGTTGTTTTTGTATTGCGAGAATACTCGTCAGTTCTGAACATAAATTATGTCAGAACTCAAATACTTGTATTGTGTCGAGTGGTAAGATGGAAGTTGTGAAAGTCAAAGTAGACTTTAAAAAAGCCAGCGTGGTTCGAGACACGAAAGTCCCAAAATAAGTAAAGCACGTCTTTAAGCCTAAAATAGTAAAAGGTTAAAGTTCATATATACAAGAACAAAAGAATCACTGTAGATTCTTAAAAATAATCCACTGTTCGAACAATAGTGTGACGTCAGAGAAATGTATTATATTTTGTATAATTGTTTGGGATTGAGAAATATTTGCGAAGCAAAATTTCAAAAGAGTGCCAATATTGCCATTGCAAATTTCATTTGGCTTAAAAATATTATTAAATGCTCATTCATTGTTTCTGAGCACATACAATTAAAACATGGTGCCATGTTGAACTATGTGTACTGCAGTATCCAGGGGCGGGTCCAGGGGGGAGCGCACCCGGCGCCCCCCTAAAATTGGAAAAAATGTGATTTTTTTGCGTAAAATCGTGATTTTTCACACATAATACCCCCACAATTTTCGCGCCTCGCCGCCATTATTTTAAGTGCGGCCCACCTCAACTTGAAATCCTGGATCCGCCCATGGTATCGGCAATTATGCATTTCCAGTTTACATATAAAACAGTGGTAAACATATTGTGTTCAATCAAACAGCTCAGTAGTTGTCGGGTTTGACGGTTTTACTACTATTTTTAAGCGATATCTTTGGGTGGTGGAAAGTCGCCGTCAAAAACCATAAAAGAAGAAAAAGGTGGCTATTTTTCAATTATTGCTGTTAGCAGAAGCAACGTGTGGTTTCTAAGAAGATAAAAACTGAAAATTTGACCAAATAGAAAACAGATAATTGACGGTAATATTTGACAAGAAGAATCGAATGAACATTTATATATTGTTAAACATAGTATAACACTATATATAGAGTATTGAAGACTAGAGTGGCAAAAAAGCTCAGGTGGCCTCGGGGCAGGTGATCTACAATCAAACTGAAATACGTTTTCAATGACTTAGTAAGAAAGGATGTGGATGTAATATAACTTGAGAAACTATCCAACATTACACTTAAACAAGAATGAAAGTAAAGTAATGTAATGAAATATCATAAAAAATCAGAAATACTTTGTGTTTAAGGTGCTGCTTTGCAAGTTTGTTTTATAAACATTTTGTTTGTTAGGTAGTGTTTTTCATAAATATTTGGTTTCATATCCCATCTTCTGTAGTCAAGACCCATTAACGATGTTTTTGTCCATTTTCATGTTTTTTCCCTTTTTTTTTTATCCCCCACGTAAATTCGTCCGAAGCAAATCTTAGAGACCCTCTGGACATATAGAATCTAACACCGGCAAAAGTGCAAGACAGGGAAATCTCCGACACCCGAGGGTAAGATTACAATCGTTCGCTGACGAGGCTCGCCGAGTCAGCGAACGATTGAAATCTTACCCGAGGTCTTGCACTTTTTGCCGGTGTTTGATTTTATTTCTCACTTTTATCAGCTGTTTTCCCGCAAATTTTGTTTCCATTGCTGAAGTAAATATTCAATTTATTCATATGCATCCGTGTCTTGGCATTATTTTAAATGTATTTCATAATAAAATACAATGTATTTAATAAATATATGATAAATGTAACTCAACACTACACCTGTGGCTGTGAAAAAATATTTGAATTTGGTCAAAGGGAGGTACGTTAGTTACTAACAAGGGAGAGCACTCTATTATTTACTCAAAGCAAACAAACATTGACTTGAAAGTCATACACCGTGAAACATGAAAGGTGCACGATAGTTAAATTATTAGCTAGCAGAATAGTATACATACATTAATTTAAAAATACTTATGTAATAGAATCGTGGTTTTATTGGTGAAGCATGGAGAACTGGGGGCAGTTGACATAAACTGTACAGCATGTATTTGCCGGTAAAACGCACGTGTTTTTTTTTTATCTTGCACTAGTGCAAGATAAGACAATCTCACATTGCTAAAAATAGGAACTGGTCTGTCTCAAAAGTGAGAAAAATATTTCCGCCATTGTCATAAAAACACAAAAAGGTTTCAGATTAATAAATTCTAATGAGCTAAATAATAAGTTAACCCCGCCCAAATTAATTTTGGAAGAGGTTCCAAAAGCTGACAGATTCAAAAAAGGATTTGGGAGACTTTTGTAACAGTTCACTGATACTGCCACATATCTAAATTCCTTTTACAAATGGAAACTGTCAAGTTTATAAGACCGCCCTATGGACATAATTCTAATAATATCTTAAATATGATATTATATCACGTTATGAATTCCCCTCCTACTCCTATGGGAATTTCTTCTGATATTTGGAAATATGTGAATTTTCCTTTATCTTTTCAAACTAAATGATAACATTCCTTGTATCAATATCATCTTAAGCTGTCCTACATGCATACTGTTTTCTGCCAATGTGCAGCATGCACATAGTAGATACATGAAAACAAACACAGAAACCAAATGTATAGAGAGATAACAACTCAGATAAGTATACAAGGACATTAAACCTGTTCATAAAACATATTGCTTAGTAGAGATCTGACCATTGTTTCCTTACATTACCTTGTAAGTTTAATGAGATTTACACTGAATAAACATATGTTCGGTGATTTTCCAAGTGAGCAAGCGATTGTTGTTTAACCCAAAGAGAGCAATATTGTTTTAGCTACATTAAGTTCTACTTCGATACGATGGCTTTGCACTAGACCAACAAGTTGGGCTTTTACATTGCCAGCTCACTGAAACAACAGTCCGCGAGTATAGAAATGTCGCTCAACTCGGACACATTATCCTGATTCAGGGCAAATCAGTCTTTGCTAATATAATATTACTACGTAGGGCTGTATTCTTAGTGTAGAAGAAAGAAATACACAATGTACAGGCTTTAGTTGGGCCTGACGTAGGTTCGAACCCGCACCTATCACGCTAACCATTACAACACTGATGATGTTGGCATTTTTTAGCAGATTTATACAAGTTTTCCAATCAATATAAACATTAATTCGATTGGTATCTTTAAATTATTTTTGTATATCAACTTGCACTTTTTTAATGTATCGGAATGGTTGAAGCTATAATATGGATTTTTGAACATCAACTACCTTAGTATTGGGTATGAAATTAAATATTTCTCCATTTAAGTAAATTTAGTTAATTTATTAGCTACTTAATTAAGTACTTCTTACCCTATATTGCCAATTTACACTTTATGAATTTGGCTTTCGTGTGGTATAATAACCTACGCTCTATATTTCAAAAATAGAAATGGCTTGGTTTCTATGACGTCATGGCAAATTTTGAATGAAGTAAATAACAATATCGCCCACTTACTGCTAACCAAATGTAGAAAACATGTCCCCAAATACCCAAGATGGTTAGCATCTATTATCGCGAATGGACTATGACTATAAAGATTGGTACAGAATATAATAAAAATACTTCAACAAAAACGGACCCCCATGCAAAGCTTAGTCTCGTTTGGTCGAAAAGAAGATATGTTTTACTCTCTGGCAACCATTTTAGGTGTCAGACAAACCTACAAACCGACAGAGATCGCCTTGAGACTATCATGTTCGGTGAAATTGATCAGAAGATGAAAACGTCTTAGCCAATCAAATGTTATCTTCAATCACGGTCAGACTTGATTCTAAATCTAAAAGGGAATAACAAAAATATCATTACCATTACCAGGACTGGTGCAATAGTTCATAAAAAAGATATAAAAAGGTTTGACGAGTAGAAAACCAGAAGCTTTGAGACCATCATGGAACGCAATCGGTTCTACTTGACACCAATGACATATCCCCATCATGCTTCGATCGAATTGTGCCAGTTTTTACATGGGAGTGTGGTGACGTTATCTTACAATGAGTGTCGGTCCAAGTGACATAAAAAGAATTATTAGACAAATAATGTTAGAGTATATTGAAATATGTCACTGGATGTAAAGTACAGTTTGCACCACAAAATCTATTAAATCTCTGTTGGCAGTCATGTTTTCCTACAGGTATGCTGGCCATATTCGAAATGGTCAAACTAAGAAACAACAAAATATGTAAGATATGCTAAAGAAAAGTTAAACGTTATTATGAATGCAACTTACACACGAAAATTCAACCTTTGTTAGCTTTTAGTCACGATATCTCATAGTCGTGGCAGTGATATATTGTTGATTCAGGCTAACTTGGCAGGGCGTGACTATCGGTCGTAGTTCAATTGGAATCTTCATTTTTAATTTAGGGTGGACAGGTAAAATAGTTTACATCTGAATTCACTGATCCATTTAATTAAAGTCAATTGACAATTATTATACCTTTTATATTCTATACTATGCAAACAACAATACTATGAATAGCCGATTGTTGTTATTTGTACGAGAATCTGGTGTTACATATAAATAGTAGCTTCGTCCACGGTCATAGTTTGAAGTTCAAACAGGCCAGCCAGGTTACTTTGCAACATTAATATAAAACTTGAAAATAAAAAAAAATGAGTCTTTATATTTCTATTAGATATGTCAAAAAGATGCTCAATATATAGTTAACAGCAAATATTAACATTATGTTGGTATAACGCGGCATATTTCACTATTGGAATAACCGGGCGTTTCATACGGAAAACTAATTGGATCATGTGAACAACCAACGTGAGGGAAAAATATTAAATAAACGTCAGAGAATACTGAAGGGGCAATCAAAAATGGACAATCCAGATAAACTGGAAACACTTGGCAAACAAGACACAAGACAAAGACAAACAAAACAAAAACACAACACAATTAATATGTGGTGGATACCACTATATTGTTAAGAAGAGTTTGAAGATACCAAAGGAGTAATCAGAATCCGTATATCGAAGAAGAACAGACAACACAATGTTAAAACATGTACATTACTTTTATGCAAAAACACATGTAAATCGCAATAGAAAGCCAGTATAAAGAAATGAAACTTTAATATAAGGAAAACATTATTTCATCCCTTGGTACAATGAGCCGTTATCATCACCGACAAATCAAACAGCTACAACATCCAAGAATTTGACACACTTGGCAAGAATGCGTATTATCTATCAAAGATATTGAATGAAAATAAAAAGGCCGTTGGCCACTGGTCCCCCGACGCCAAGGTTATATCGTAAGATTAAATTTTGAAACTACTGTAAACTAGAGGGTCAGGTGAGCCTGTATCACTCATAATTCTGAAAGGGGACCATCCAAGGACCATTTTGAAGTAAAACCAGAGGCTCCCAGGAGCCTGTAATCGCTCACCTGGATCAAAGCTGCTTTCAATAACAACGCAACTGCACTGTGGTGCGCCATCTTGGTGGGAGAGTGTGACTGCAGGACATCATTTGGAAAAGGATCATCGAATGACTATTCCATCAAAGTTTGGTTCTAATTGAGCTACTGGTTCCAGACAAGATGGTTTTTATGTGAATTTCCCATAGGGTCCTATGTTAAACTAAGTTCAGCTGTGCAGCCATCTT
>MJUT01002201.1:586169-596835 GCA_002080005.1 Gigantidas platifrons | reverse complement strand
ACACAGACAAAGTATAAAAAGGGATGTAACTCTGGTAAGATTTGTCGAAAAATGATCGCTATCGAACTTGACCTAGATATTCGTGAGATACACTTACATACCAAACATAATTTCAATCTGACTATTTGTTCCCAAGTTATCATCTGGAAACCAAATATTTAGCAATTTTGAGGTATAAAAAGGGGCACAACTCTAATAAAAATAGTCGAAAAATTGTCATTATCGAACTTGACCTAGATATTCATAAGATACACTTATATACCAAACCTAGCTTCAATCTGACTTTTCATTCACCAGTTATCATCTGGAAACCAAAAAGCACACGGACGGACGGACGGACGATACCCATTTCTATAGTCCCCTTCGACGAAGCGTCGGGGGACAATAAATCTTATTCCTGACATTATTTTGCTGAAAATGTAAGTCTGTTGCTTAACCTCCAGTCGCAAATATGTCATGCATATTCAGGACGAGAACAAAGTTCACCAATATCATAAAACGATTCAGAAATGGGAGAGGAAAGGGAAAACGGGGGCATCGACTTTTGACTACCAGTGGGTAATTATAGAGAGCTGGGCATGGACGCAAATTGTAGTCTTATGTAGCTGATACAAATACGTCTGATATTTTTTTTTAAATCAATACAAAAGAAGTTTAGCACGTGCAGGAAGGGTGGCATTATCTAAACACGTTACCCACGAATTAAAACCTGATAACCCCCATCGAGAGTGGGGATGTGCTGGACAGATCTGTGAGTCAAGCTCTGGGTGAAAATATTAATGTAGATGAAATAGAAAATCTTCGACTAAAATAAAAACCATATTTTATAAGAATATTATTATGATATAAAAAGAAAAACACAATGAAAAGTCCATGTTCCTAAAATAAAAATGATGATAGTTGTCTCGATCGTAAGGTAGATGAATTTACTTCTATCTATTCAACCAGTGGTGATAGACACTTATGGCATAGGTAGTTGTAAAACTACCATATGACCACGACGGCTCTGTTGAATAGGTACCAATGTGCCTCATTTCATGCAGTTAATAAACTAATGAAAATAAATATAAATTGGTGCTCTTGAACTCATAATTTTAATTTTTGAAACAAGTTATCACACAAACAGCATTGATTCCAGTATATTTAGACGGAATTGCGTTGGCTGAATAAATCGATTTGTCTTTTCCTGTTTGAACTGTGTCGAGTTTCAATCAGTAGTTTCAATACGGTAATACATCGAACTAGAACACGCTTGCAAATATGTGTATAAATTCAAAGTACAAAATTAAATCATGGAAAGTAAATGGGTAAGCCAAAGTGGGTGTAGACACGAAAATGGGTTCGTCACTGTGGTCTACTAGATATAACAAAATGATAATGTTCTCTGTATAATACAAATACATATAAGAATATATCATAAGATTATTGTCTCTGAAAATATTTTTTACCCCATTTTCTTTTAAAGAGTTTCATGATATACGTCAATAAAACAGTGAAATTACTCTTACCACCCATTTGATCCCATGTGGTTATTAAAAATAAGACCCTGAACTACTTTTCTGACATGAATGATGGTTGCTTATGGCAGTACCTGCTAATGACCAACACCTTATTAGGAGTGTTGGTGTGAAGATACAAGACACACATTCCCAGTCCATGTGGTAAATAAACACGTCCATCCGTAGGTCCAACACAGTGTATGTCACCTATTTACGTCATGAGTGGTATATTATCATCTCTTTAAGATCACTTTATAACTGTAAATTTTCACTGTATTTTCTTTCGTTGAAATATAAATTGAAATTCATCTTTCAGTATAATATAAATGAGATCCCATATTCCGAACCAAAAAAACAACAACATCATAAGTGCATATATATGTGGCAGAACAAAGCACATATTATAACACTCTATGAAATATTGAAATGTAGAGAATGGAGGTAAATAAATGTAGTAATGGTATATTTCTGTCCTCTATAATTATTGGATATATATCTTATTGTCTTTTTTGAAATTTCAAGCTGTAAATGTCCAATAATCGTTCATTGATTCCACACAGTTGGCACTATACAATGTTACAGTATTTTTGCATGCTACCTGTATTGGGTCACGTCATCCGATAATCATATGTATTCAAAAGGGATACGAATTTAGTGCTCATTTATTTATTTACTTACTTATTTTTAAAGACAGTACCAGTTATATTAGTGGCAACAATCGGATCAACAAAAGACCATGAGTAGTAAAAAAAAAAACACGAAAAAACAAGACATGTCATTCGCAAGAGAGTGTAAAGAAAGGGTCTAGCATGAACGATAATGGGATTACTCTGATGTAACAAAAATAGGTTGATTGATTGATTCTTGTTTAATTTCAAGGGAGTAGAATTGCAACTTTTATATGCACGAAGGGCTTATGCTTATTGTTTTCATGTTCGACTATAAATAAAACTATTTGTATTTGTATTTTTTGTAAGACAACAGAGGGTTATTTATAATCTATGAATTATGTAGGCGGTTGGTGACCTGCTGTTACCAAGTGTGGTGTTTAATGTCACTTTCAACAATATTTTAGTTATATAGTGGCGGCCAGTTTCTTTAGTGGGGGAAATCGGAGCACCCGGAGTCGACCACCGACCCGACACAAGTCACTGACAAACTTTATCACATAATGCTGTATCCAGTATACCTCACCATGAACAGAATTCGAACTCACAACTTTAGTGGTGATAGGCACTGATTTCACATGTAGCTGCAAATTCAACTACCATATCATCACGACGGCCCTCGAACGCCAAAAGAAATTGGTGTTACCATTTATCATATTTGTCTATAATATTAACAATTTGTTGAGATTTATTTAAAACATTACTTGAACATTTGTGAATTGTATATTTTTGTATCAATTAAACTTAATTCAAAATCCCCCCCTTTTTATATCAAAATATAATTTTATCACATTGAACCCAAAAATTGAGAAAAAAAAAACAAATGATGACGGCATAACTCGTCGCCATCCTCAAATTATTTTCTAAAAAAGATCCTAGAAGAATTTACTATATAATGTTTATATATATAAAAAAAATACAATCTATACTAATAGTAAAATATTGACAAACCTGAATCTATAAATACATATTATTTCTGTCAAGATGTCCTACGTTATTGTCACAAATAAACTATCCCAGTCTTTACTAAATATTCCATCAATATGCTAACATGTTACAGATTTTATACACAAACCCACTACTGTGGTCAATTTCAATGTACATCACTTGTTCAATATATTGGCAGAATCAAGCCAGATTTCTCATCTTTAAGCGGACAACTAGCGTATTGATATGTTAAAAATAGACGTCTATAATATTGATCTTCATAATTAATTTCCTATCAACATAATGGTAGAACTCGGCATTTGAAGGCCTCATAACGACGTACAAATGTAGTATCGACCGGAATGGTTTTATATAACAAAGGTATGTACAGGAGAAACGGGTAGTTTGTCATTCAATCTATAATAAGCTGTGTAAAAGAAGAAACAATATAACTCAGAATAGTTCTGATGACCTATTAGTTTCAATTGACATCATTAAGTAATTAACTCGGTTTGTTTTCATCCCATCATGTGTTCTTATTTTAGGATACAGTTTCATTCAACGTAGTGATTAATACACAAAATATTTTTTTTTAATCTGTTTTAAGTAGGGATGGCAACGAGTACTCGCTCGGAAGGCCGAGTACTCGAATACAATTTTCGTACTCGAACACTCGCCTAACTTTGTTTATCTTTAGACATTTTCCCTTTCATTTTTCTCTTTGAAATATTCCCTTAAAGTAAAGTTTAAGTGTGAACAAATATGAATTCACCGTATGTTCTAAATTGTAAAAAATAAAATCGGTACGTTAAAATGCCTCCACAAAAATCAGTGGTATGGAATTATTTTAAACGATCGTTAAATGGAAATACTGTCAAATGCACTCTTTGTGATGCACAATTAACATTTTGTGGTGGTACAAAAAATTTGATCAATCATGTAAAGCTGAAGCATCCAGCTAAAAGTCCTACCTAATCACCGATGAAACAATCATCTTTAAAAAGTTTTGTGGATTCGCCAAAAAAGATAAATTCTAACTTGAAAGAAAAAATTACAACACCTATAGCGGAAATGGTTGTAAAGGACTATTTGCCTTTATGTTTTGTGGAAGGAGATGTTTTTTTTTTAACCTGATGAATATAATAGTACTGGAATATAAGGTTCCAACACGCAATACGATAAAATACAGGATTGGAAAACTATATGATGAACAGAAAACGCGTCTTATATCGGAAATAGCGTCTGCACAGAGTGTGTCACTCACAACAGATACTTGGACATCCGTGGCTACAGAGAGTTATATCACTGTCACTGAGCATCATTTGACGGATAATTGGGACATGAAGTCAAACGTGTTATGTACACGAGCTATGCCGGAGAGACATAATGGAGAAAACATTGCAAATAAACTCAGATCTATAGTGTTCGAATTTGATTTAGACGGTAAAATAGATACGTGCGTTCATGATAACGCCCGAAACATGGAGTGTGCTGGTAACAAATGTCAAGAATGGGGCGACTTCGGGAGCTTCGGGCATACTTTGCATAAAACCAGTATTCGAACTTAAAACTTTTAAGTCATTAAAAAGTCTTGTATAGTTTTTTTTAGATGACTTGGTTAACCGCTTTGTAATATCTGTGTCACAGAGGACCTCATATATGTTTCGTTTGTCGTAATCACCACCCGGTCCCTTCATCACTCAAGAATTATCACCGGGCTTGAAACAAGAGTAACACGGTTGTGTCACTAGCAGAGAAGGAACTGCTTACCCTTCCGGAGCACCTGAATACATCCCCGGTTGTAGTTGCGCTTGTGTTGCTCAATCTTTATTTTTCCGTGTTGTGTTTTGTAGTTCTTTTTTTGTCCCTTTATTCTATTTATTTTGCCATTGTATTGTCTCCTTCCATTTACGGCTTCTGATTACCTCCTTGGTATCTTCAAACTAATCCTCTAGATATATCCATTATTTTGGTTAAAACTACTAGTATTGTTCTTTAATTTAAATATTTATAGTGTCAATGCTAATATGTCCATATATTTTATCTACGGAAATTGTGAATTAAGTAACAGGCTACCAACAACCATTTGTAACAAATTGCTGAATAGTGTGTCATAAATTGTTACCTTGTAACAGGCCACAACGATCACTTGTAACGAATTGTTGAAAAGTGTATAAGAAATTGCTACCTTGTAACAGGTCACAACGATCACTTGTAACGAATTATTGAAAAGTGTATCAGAAATTGCTACCTTGTAACAGGTCACAACGATCACTTGTAACGAATTGTTGAATAGTGTATCAGAAATTGCTACCTTGTAACAGGTCGCAGCGATCACTTCTAACGAATTGTTGAATAGTGTGCCAGAAATTGTTATCTTGTAACAGATCACCAACCGCCAGTTGTAACGAATTGTTGAATAGTGTGCCAGAAATTGTTACCTTGTAACATATCACCAACCGCCAGTTGAAACGCATTGTTGAATAGTGTATCAGAAATTGCTACATTGTAACAGGCCACAACGACCACTTGTAACGCATTGTTGAATAGTGTGCCAGAAATTGCTACCTTGTAACAGGTCACAACGATCACTTCTAACGAATTGTTGAATAGTGTGCCAGAAATTGTTATCTTGTAACAAATCACCAACCGCCAGTTGAAACGAAATGTTGAATAGTGTATCAGAAATTGTTACCTTGTAACAGGCCACAACGATCACTTGTAACGATTTGTTGAATAGTGTGCCAGAAATTGCTACCTTGTAACAGGCCACAACGATCATTTGTAGCGAATGGTGGGATAGTGTACCAGATATTGTTACCTTGTAACAGGCCACAACGATCACTTGTAACGATTTGTTTAATAGTGTTCCAGAAATTGTTACCCTGTAACAGGCCACGACGATCATTGTAACGATTGGTTGAATAGTGTACCAGAAATTGTTACCTTGTAACGAATTGTTGAATAGTGTACCAGAAATTGTTACCCTGTAACAGGCCCTAGAGATCACTTGTAGCGAATTGTCGAATAGTGTACCAAAAATTGTTACCTTGTAACTAATTGTTGAATAGTGTACCAGAGATTGTTACCTTGTAACGAATTGTTGAATAGTGTACCAGAAATTATTATCTTATAACAGGCCCTAGCTATCACATGTAACGAATTGTTGAATAATGTACCAGAATGTGTTACATTGTAACAGAACACAGCAATAACTTCAAACGAATTTTGAATAGTGTACCAGAAAATGTTACCTTGTATAACAGGTCGCAACGATCACTTGTAGCGATTTGTTGAATAGTATACCTGGAATTGTTACCTTGTAGCAGACCAGAACGGTCACTTGTAACGAATTGTTGAATAGTGTACCAGACATTGTTACCTTGTAACAGGCCACAACGATCCCTTGTAACGATTTGTTGAACAGTGTACCAGAAAGTGCTACCTTGTAACGAATTGTAGAAAAGTGTACCAGAAATTGTTACCTTGTAACAGGCCCTAGTGATCACTTGTAACGAATTGTTGAATAGTGTACCAGAAATTGTTACCTTGAATCAGGCAACAGCGACCTCTTGTAACGATTTGTTGAATAATGTACCTGAAATTTTTACCTTGTAACAGGTCCCAGTGACCACTTGTAACGAATTGTTGAATAGTGTGTCAGAAATTGCTAGCTTGTAACAGGCCACAACGACCACTTGAAACGAATTGTTGAATAGTGTATTAGAAATTGTTACCTTGTAACAGGCCACAACGATCACTTGTAACGAATTGTTGAATAGTGTACCAGAAATTGTTACCTTGTAGCAGGCCCTAGAGATCACTTGTAACAATTTGTTGAATAGTGTACCAGAAAGTGTTACCTTGTGGCAGGCCACAACGATCACTTGTAACGAATTGTTGAAAAGTGTATCAGAAATTGCTACCTTGTAACGAATTGTTGAAAAGTGTATCAGAAATTGCTACCTTGTAACGAATTGTTGAATAGTGTATCAGAAACTGTTACCATGTAACAGGCCCATAGCGATCACTTGTAACGAATTGTTGAATAATGTACTTGAAATTATTACCTTGTAACAGGCCCCAGCGATCACTTGTAACGAATTTTTGTATAATGTACCTGAAATTGTTACCTTGTAGCAGGCCACAACGATCACTTGTAGCGAATTGTTGAAAAGTGTACCATAAATTGTTACCTTGTAACGGGCCCTAGCGATCACTTGTAGCGAATTGTTGAATAGTGTACCAGAAATTGTTACCTTGTAACAGGCCACAACGATCAGTTGTAACGATTTGTTGAATAATGTACCAGAAATTGCTACCTTGTAGCGAATTGTTGAAAATTGTACCAGAAATTGTTACCTTGTAACAGGCCCTAGTGAATGCTTGTAACGAATTGTTGAAGTGTACCAGAAATTGTTACCTTGAATCAGGCAACAGCGATCTCTTGTAACGATTTGTTGAATAATGTACCTGAAATTGTTACCTTGTAACAGGCCCCAGTGATCACTTATAACGATTTGTTGAATAGTGTACCATAAATTGTTACCTTGTAACAGGCCACAACGACCACTTGTAACGAATGGTTGAATAGTGTACCAGAAATTGTTACCTTGGAACAGGCCACAACGATCACTTGTAACGAATTGTTGAATAGAGTGTCAGAAATTGTTACCTTGTAACAGGTCACAACGATGACTTGTAACGAATTGTTGAATAGTGTACCAGAAATTGTTACCTTGTAACAGACCACAACGATCACTTGTAACGAATTGCTGAATAGTGTACCAGAAATTGTTACCTTAGGCCCTAGAGATCACTTGTAAAAATTTGTTGAATAGTGTACCAGAAATTGCTCCCTTGTAACGAATTGTTGAATAGTGTATCAGAAATTGTTACCATGTAACAGGCCCTAGCTATCACTTGTAACGAATTGTTGAATAGTGTACCAGAAATTGCTACCTTGTAACGAATTGTTAAATAGTGTATCAGAAATTGTTACCTTGTAACAGGCCACAACGATCACGTGTAACGATTTGTTAAATAGTGTACCAGAAATGGTTACCTTGTAGCAGGTCACAACGATCACTTGTAGCGAATTGTTGAATAATGTACCTGAAATTGTTACCTTGTAACAGGCCCCAGTGATAACTTGTAACGAATTGTTGAAAAGTGTACCAGAAATTGTTACATTGTAACAGGCCACAACGACCACTCTAACGATTTGTTGAATAGTGTACTAGAAATTGCTACCTTCTAGCAACGATTTGTTGAATAGTGTACAAGAAATTGCTACCTTGTAGCAGGCCACAACGATCACTTGTAACGAATTGTTGAATAATGTACCTGAAATTGTTACCTTGTAACAAGCCCCAGCGCTTGTAACAAGCCCCAGCGATCACTTGTAATGATGTGTGAAATAGTATACCAGGAATTGCTACCTTGTAACAGGCCATGTGCAACGATCACTTGTAACGAATTGTTTTTCGTGAAGATCTGGTACAAGGCTTCCTACAAGTGTGTCATTCTCCAAACACGGGACACCAATTAACGTCTCGCCCGAAATAAAGTGGTTTTGCACTTTGTTTTCCACCAATAATCAATTTTAAAATACCTTTCTTACGGTATAATATATTATATAAAGGGAAACAACGAAACTATACAATTTTTTCCTCTCCAAATCATCATATCATTTAACGTGAAAATGTAGTTATCACTGTTCGTATTTACTCCTACATAATTTTTATACCAGTTTCTGGAACAAACATGTAATCATTTCACCCCTATTAAGCATACAAGTTGAACAGTACCATAAAACAGGGACATATTTCACATATAAAGTTTATGTGCATTCGGCACAAATCATGGGAAAGGCTCTCAAAACCGAGCACTTCTCCGAGTTGCTAAACATTATACATTATCAAGGACAGATTAAGAGAGTTGGTCCAACTGTGTTTCGTAAACAAGAACGTAGATACAAATACCTTGTGCTAGGAAGGGACAGATCTTATATTGTAAAAAAAAGACACTCTGATTCTACCAAAAAGTTCTCTGAAACTGACATCATCATCATGCTCGAGTTTTTATGTAGCAACATTCCAGCAGCACCTGCATATGGAGTATATATCTCTCAGTTGACACGATATTCCAGAGCATGTGGTTCCTATCAGGATTTCCTTGATAGGGGTTGCTGCTAACAAGGAAGCTACTGAACCAAGGGTTCCTCTTGGTTAAGTTGAAGTCACCACTTTAAGTTTTAAGGTCGTCACCATGGCTTGGTTGACCGTTATGGAATATCTGTGTCTAAAATGACCACGAATATGTTCCAGTTGTTGTAAACACTTCCCGGTTCTTTCCTCGTTCATGACATATCACTGGGGTTTGTAACTAGATTAACACGACGGGTGTCACTATTGGAACATGAATTGCTCACCCTTCCGGAGCACCTCAGTTCACCTCCGGATTTTAGTGGGGTTAGAGTTACTCGATCTTTAGTTTTATGTGTATGTTATGTAGATAGTTGTTTGTCTTTTTGTACTTTTTGTTTTGGCCATTATGTTTTCTGTTCTTTTTCGGTTCTGATTACCCCTTTAGTATCTTCAAACTCTTCTTATATCTGAAAACACGGCACTGACATTGAATCTTCGTCCAATCACAAAGCATAATTGGCCCTAGCATCCATGTTCATCCAAATGAAACAATAATCGTATAAATGGTTGAAGTCAATCCAAGGAACATATCAACCAAGTTTGTTTTCAACTGTACACGTGGGTTGTGAGAAATACGATGAAATGTCAAAACAATAAATAAACGGACACAAAGTAATAACAATACCTCACATGGACTTTGCTTAAAGTTCGAGATCATGATCTAGTCAGCTACAAAGTTTAGAAAGGTTAATTTAAAACAGTATCGACGTTCACACTTTAAGAACACAGAAAATCGCCATTTGTTTTTCATATTTTGAATATCACCTGATTATAATAGTAATAAAATGAAAAACAAAAAAATATCACACGACCGAAACATTTATAAAATCCAATATAATAAAGGCTAAGTAGAGCGAAGCCTGATAGGATCACAGCATGCCAACAAGAGAAAGTGTGGACAATGAATAAAAGCTAAGTAGAGCGAAGCCTGATATCATCACAGCATGTCAACAAGGGAAAATGTGGACACTGAATAAAAGCTAAGTAGAGCGAAACCTGATACGATCACAGCATGTCAACAAGGGAAAATGTGGACACTGAATAAAAGCTAAGTAGAACGAAGCCTGATATGATCACAGCATGTCAACAAGGGAAAATGTGGACACTGAATAAAAGCTAAGTAGAGCGAAACCTGATACGATCACAGCATGCCAACAAGGGAAAGTGTGGACACTGAATAAAAGCTAAGTAGAGCGAAACCTGATATGATCACAGCATGTCAACAATGGAAAGTGTGGACAATGAATAAAGGCTAAGCAGAACGAAGCCTGATACGATCACAGCATGTCAACAAGGGAAAGTGTGGACACTGAATACAGGCTAAGCAGAACGAAGCCTGATACGATCACAGCATGTCAACAAG
>MJUT01002201.1:538597-583348 GCA_002080005.1 Gigantidas platifrons | reverse complement strand
AAAAAAAAAAAAAAAAAAAAAAAAATGCGTGAAAACTTGATGAAAAATAAGAAAGTTAAACACTTGAAATCCTCCCCCCCCCTTTATTTTATGTCAAAAACGGTAATAGTTACATAGTAACGCTTTGCATTTATCTGAAAGTGATTTTCATATGGAATTCATTACCAAGAAAAATAATATCAAAATCAGATGAAAAATAGTCTCTCCGTATACAAATAACCAAAACATCAATTTTTGCACCTTAGGATCTCTTTTTTGAAAACGGATAGGGTTAAAACACCTCAAATCAATACCAACCGTTATACAGTGCAACGGATCTTTGTGTTGAACATTAAGAAGGATCTATCAACTATAACACGAGTGATTTCACGGAAACCATTCTGTCTACAGACAGCAAACATTTTGCGGTCGTAAAATAATCGTAGAAAGAGGCAAAATCGATACCCATGATTGATTGATTGATTGATTGATTGATTGATTTTTAACGTCCACCAATATACACACAAATACATGACCACTCATTCTCATGAATTTGTACAGGCATTTGAATAAATAGTGACGGGTTTAAACTAGCTTTGTTGGGACCAAACCTCCTCTCTTAGTCTTAGTGAAATGATGCATTCATGGAAGTGTTTTCAATAGAGATGAAATATGCTTTACCATATATCTTCTCAAAGCAGGTGATGCTCAATAATTACTCTGACATTTTAATCGCCATATTATTAGTCTCAAGAGCAACGTTCGTAAGATTATATTTAAGTGTTCCCATATCAATACCCCGGGATTCAAATGTAAAATATTTCTACATACAAACGTCTATTGATTATAATTAATAATCGAAAATCCTGGTAGAATACAAATTAATATTGTATTTATCAAAGTATATACATACGCACATTCGTTAAAATATTTTTCTATTAATCGATATTTTACTACATTGCAAATTAATATTATTTTCCGTTACCTTGATAACATGCCAATGTACAACAGAAGGATTATTAATTACTCTGACCTAGAATGAGGGCAATACTACTTCACAGGTTCAAATATCAACTATATAGCCAGAAATTGGGGTAATACTACTTCACAAACTAACCCACAGAGGAATATGTATTATTATATCACAGAATGAGGACAATAGTCGTTCATGGGTCTAAATTCAGAGTATATAACGATTATTTTAACCAAGAATAAGCACAACGCTTGACAGGACCGAACAGAGAATGAATATCAATTATTTTAACCACGAATTATAATAGTAAGTAGTACTATATATATTTATCACATGTTGAAACACATGAATACCTCTTATTATAACCAAAAAAAGGAGGATAGTACTCTTTCATAGACCTAAACACAGAGGCATTATTAATAATTATATTCAGGAATTAAATGGCAATACTAGTACACAGGTTCAAACAAATCAGGGATTATTATTACAATCAAGAATAAGACCAATTCTGATGGTCATATTCAAAAAGGAGAAAATAACCACTGCTACAACAAACATAAGACAATACTACATCACAGGTCCACAAACAGATGGTATATTAGTATTAGTACAGGATGAGGGCGACACTACTCGTGAGATCTAGAGAGGAGAGAATATCAACGGTTACAACAAACATAAGACAATACTACATCACAGGTCCACAAACAGATGGTATATTAGTATTAGTACAGGATGAGGGCGACACTACTCGTGAGATCTAGAGAGGAGAGGATATCAACGGTTACAACAAAGAAATGTATAGGAATCAAATGAAAAGCCAAAAAATACCACACTGTCGGAAATATTCTAAAATCAAATATCAAAATCGTATAAAGACAAAATCGATACCCCTTACACACAAATACACGATCGTTCACCTTCCTGGCTTGATACAGGCACCTCAATAAAAGTGGTGGGGTTAAACTAGCTTTATGTGCCGTCTTAGTGAAATGATGCGGTCATGCAAGTGCTCTCCATGTGTGAGTAAAATGCCAACTCTAACATATAACCTGGTGAACAGCTTTTATATAAAGACATATTTATATAAGCATAGTTCTAACTTCTTTGTGTTATTTATGGAATTTGAATCTTGTAATACGTATGTTTTAGAAATAAAATATGTGTATGATAATACTTATAGCTTTCTACTTTCGATTTTGAGTGTTCCTGATGAAAGTTAACCCAGAAACGTGTCGTGCTCACTTAAATGTGATATCTACGAGCATTTTTATACAACTATTAACTGTACATGTCCAAAAACAGATTAGGTGTAAATAATTATAAACAACGCCTAGGGCAATTCTACCAAACAGATGAAGATACTGTTAATCAAACCAATGACGTAGGACACCTTCACAATTGTATTGTATTACAAATACCAATAATACTACAAAGGCTGAAACACAGACAATGATGTATCATATATATAGCAAGGTATATATGAGGGCAATAATCTTTCACAGGTCAAACACGGGCGTGATATCAATTGTGATTGTTCAGATTTGGGGTAAAGGGGGAGGGGTGGGTAATTCTACTGCACAGGTTCAAAAACAGAGATGGTATATAATTTAACAAGGTATTTTGGATAAGTCTCTTTCACATGTCAAAACACAGAAGAAATATCCATGACATTATAGCCATCCCACAGATCCAAACATAGAAGGCACATATTTTATACTGATATGCGGTCATTACTCTAGATCTGTCATAGTCATAGGTGGTATTGTCCACAAATTAACTATGTAATGATTACCTTAATCCAGAACGAGGAACTGCTCTTTCTCATAGGTCTACATATAAAATACAGAAGGATTTTCAATTATTACAAGCAAGGTTGAGGCCAATGCTACCCAATAGATAAATGTATTGTTCATACAAGACGATGGCATCTGAAATATCCATAATGATATTGTATTACAGAGGCCAATCGTCTTTGTCACGAAAGCTGTCAACGTCTTATTGGGAATTTTTATAGGGAAAAGCCACTTTGGTTATATGCTGAATCAGTCGAACATTTCCCTACTTATACAATTAAAATTTGTTTTCGTTATTTTTCAGTGTCAAAATCCCTTTGGCTGAATTATTTATTCAATATGTGTCACATTTGTCTAATAAAATTAAAAACCATACTCACTATATGTTGGAAATGTGTTAATTATGTCTACTAGTTAAAGACTGTATTAGCTTTTATCACCAGTTTGAGAGTCCATTCTCTCCCGTACATTAACCTTTCACTCTCAGAAACCACTATGAGATTTTAACAGAGACTTGCAGAACATATTTATCATGATTGGTCGTTACAACATATAATCTAACATCCGATGTGAACGCAAAATGGATGATACGTTAACTTAAGGGAAGTTCCGAACGGTCATTTAACTTCGGAGAAGGGGTGGCTATGTTTGTTTTTCTGAAAAAAATAATAACAATCTGGTCCGAACGTTATCAAAGACAATTTTAGTAAATTTTAGGGATTACCGATTTTCAATGTCTAAAACAGAAAAAGTCTGTTTTTACTTACTTCGTGTGAAAAAAAAATTGTCTGGCTCGTGGAAAAATATAGCCCGCCCCCCCCCCTCCCTTAAAAATTCATGGACGGACACCGAGTTACCGTTTCTGAAATCATATTATTCCCATCATGAATTGGTCGATCCATATCATATTCCCTCGTCGCAACATTTTTTTCTCAACAGACTATTGAAATAATGACTTCTCGATAGGTTCGGCTAAACAAGAATTCGATGCCAACCCTTCTGGAGAATCTTGTCTGTTGTTTTTTTTTTTTATGAAGTTCCTATATTCATTTACTTTCTTGTTTGTATAGTTGTTGTTTTGAGTATGTGTTTTACCATTATTGGAAAGTCTCATGAACTTGGATACACTGCATTCGCACCTCAATAATGATATGTGTGAACAGATGCAATATATATATATATATATAAATATAAATAGTAATAGTATTTATAGAAGCTTAACTCAGAATGCAGCAAAAGGACATCCTGATTTTATTACACCAAGAACAATTCATCTTCAGAAGACAATGGCTATGTGACCCTTGCCTTGTGAATGTGAAACTCTACAAAGCACAATGCTACGAAAGCAGGTTTTAGTAAATATTATAATTTATACTACTTTAAACATATAAATTAAAGTTCTGTATGACTAACGAGACCACGGACAACATGAATATTTTTTTATAAATACCGAACCGTTTCAAAAGCACAGGGACGATAATGGTCCAAATTCAATATATTATATTATAACAATAAGCGAAATAACGAAATTCTACCCACCTCTCTTCAAATCTTATATTTCTACTACTTATAAGGCAAAAATGTCACAACATGCTCACAATAATAGTTTTAAAAAAATAAAGTTTCCTGGCCTTGGCTTTACTCTAGAATATATATCTAAGCATTTAAAATGGAATATCCGGTCCAGTCAGTTAAAAAAAAACGTCAATAAGAATTCAGAAGTAGTTAATGATGGCAGACGGATTTTTCTCCTTCAACAAAAGTTTATTTTCACGCCGCAGACATTTTGTATTTAGAACTGTATGAATGAAATATTAACAAATCCTGTTCTACTAGTGGCACCCGTCGTGTAGCGGTCAAACGACACGAACATCATCTGACATGGAAATCGTGTTGGACATCAGTATACGTAAATAAAGACAAATAACACAAATAAGATCGCCATACAAAATAATCATCTTATTTTCTTGGTCGAGCAGGTATACATGTTTTAAATGAAAAACAAAAAAATACCACACCGTCAGAACCACAAATATTCGAGGACAGGACCCTGTCTGGTACCCCTCCTACCTCATTACTATAAAAAAAAATATGTTTTTTTTAACAATACTGTACATGGGTATATATATATTGTTAAAAACATTGTTCATAGTAATAAGGTAGGAGGGGCATTGAGGCGTACCAGACAGGGTCCTGTCCTCGAGTACCTGTGGTCAGAACAGTTCAAAAATCCAATCGAAAAATCATATAAAGGGGCAAATTCGATACCCTAACACACACATATATACATTACCGCTCACTTTACTGGCTTGGTATGTACTAACAGGAATTTCACTAACACACACATATATACATTACCGCTCACTTTCCTGGCTTGGTATGTACTAACAGGAATTTCAATAAAAAGTAGCGAGCTTAAACTAGTTTTATGGGGCCACGGTGTTTTGTTTTGCGGGTACTCCAGTTTCCTCCACCAATAAAACTGACTGATACGATATAGCTGAAATATTGTTGAAAGTGGTATTAGACACCCTAACCCTAACCCTAAGTCAACGTCATGAATGGGTTATGGTTTTTTTGTGTTCCATGATTTTTAGGTGAGATGTGGTTGTTAGTTTTGTTGGAATTACTGAGTATCACTGTTTAAAATTTCTTTTCATAAAGAATTGTTAATGAATGCGTAATATATAACGTATTCTACTTAAATTGATCCAGGGCTAGAAATAAATTGTGATGTAAACACTCTATATAATTCGATGTTGGTATTTTCATTCATTCAACATTTTTTTCAATAATTTTCATTGAATAAAATTGCTATGACGTATGTGGTCATTAAAAACTCGATATACACTAAATAATATTGCCGACAGCTTTCCGAATAATTTTCATTCATATATCTTTCCATTATCATAATCGATAGTGGATGTAACTATAAGAATTCAAATTATCGTCGTCAAAATATCCAAAGATTGGACGACTTCATTCTTATGGTAGAGGTCAATGGGGAAGGTAGATTTCCTACAGGATTTCAGCATATCAGCCAGATTTCAGCATATCAGCCAGATTTCGGCATATTATGTTGGATTACTGAATCAGATATCCTGGCTTGTATTCTCGTTATCATGTAGACATTTTTTGATAGTCTAATGCTATACAAAATCTTGTTCAATATTGATTGGTCGATTGTTGTTGAACTCCAGCATCTTGTCAAGTGTGTATTATTTCATTTGGCTAGTACAACTAGCGGACGATCCTTTAGGGGGGATTTGATCTCATAACGGAGAAAATAGGTCCTATTTTTTACTCTGATGTTCCTTTTTAAAGGAAATGACTTCATTTTACTGCACCAAAATAGATTACCAAGGCACTTGTAATGTGGCGTTTAACTCAAATAATTTCACTGAATCTAATGTTTAAGGATAATTAAGATAGCAAAATACATAATAATAATGTTTCTTGATTTTCAAAAAATCCTAAAATATACGGAATATATGTTTTATGATTTAAAAAGTTGTCTAGCTCCCTCTTAAACACATATCATCATGTCACTGTTAGAAGATCATTTGATAGGCCGTATTACATTGGTGTTTAACTTACATACTAAAGTCACATCATGTCACTGTTAGAAGATCATTTGATAGGCCGTATTACATTGGTGTTTAACTTACATACTAAAGTCACATCATGTCACTGTTAGAAGATCATTTGATAGGCTGTATTAGATTGGTGTTTAACTTACATACTAAAGTCACATCATGTCACTGTTAGAAGATCATTTGATAGGCTGTATTAGATTGGTGTTTAACTTACATACTAAAGTCAAAGCTACTCTTTTGCTAAATCGTGAATCTGTCTTGTTATATATAATGTGACTTTCATTCCACGCAAAGTGTGTATTTTTGCAGCTATATTTTGACGAGAACAAGTTACCTTCTGACAATTTCTGATGAGATGATATGTACCAGACAAACACGCTGATGTTATATTTTTTTTTGTATAGTGTTAGCTCAGTAAACAACAGTCAGAAAGCAGACATGTCGCTCCATTATGACATTTTATCTGAACTCCATGACGATCAGTCTCTTTTTACACCTTAATGATGCGTGCTTTTCACAGAAGCAGCATATATCAATTTCATATTCTTTTGTTCGACTCCACTGGAGCTCGAATCCACTGTCTTCTGCACTGACGAAAACAACTGACCAGGTCGTATGTAAGCGACTAGAAAGCATAATCTAATTGTTTTATTCAGATTGTATTATGTGGAAAGCGAATTTAGTTCATTACTCCTATGGGTTATGTAGAAAATTTTTGAGTTTGGGTAAAAATACCTTTGTCGGTTGATATGTGAGAATTTGGGTTTCTGATTCAACTGTTTGCTCGTGTTTTCATGACTATTTGACACGTTCGTGGTGTTATGTTTTTCTGAGATTTTACAAGTACAGTGTTCATATATTTATTTGTTTCATGTTGTAACCTTCAGAGTATGCTTTTGATGAATTTTTAACAAACACCCACCCCTCTGTCCTAAATTAATACACACAAGACCAGCTCTGAAAGGTCACATTGAATATAAATTAATTTCGCAGAGAACGTATAGGTTATGATGCTTAACAACAAAATTGTGTCTTGTATATATAGTAAGTATATAACCGTTAACGTGACATCCAGATCCTCCAAATAATTAATGATTGAATTTTATATATAAAATACACATTCCTACAATACGTGCAGGTAATCAGATTAGAAAAAAATAGTATTACATTGGTTAAATTCTTAAATATATGTAAAATTAGTGTGTTAATATGCAGATTAATAGAAATCAGCGACATCGAGAACTAGCTGCCTAACCGTAATTCCAATGTTTTTTTCGTGACCATAGAGTTATTGTCACAAAACAAATTCCTTAAGTTAGAGCTTCGGTTCCGTTGCGACATGGTCACAAAAAAGACCATAGGAGCTATGGATTCGCAGCTACATCATGGACAGGACCGATCATAGTTAACCGTTTTATGCGTTGTACGAATATTATTCCATTTGTTGAAATGTTCTGCTGTAAATCGATAATCTATTCAGATTTCATTTGTCTATACACTAACAATAACATCCCAAAAAGAGTTTACACTTTATATGTACAGAGAAATATACTCAACTGCAATGGCATATAAAAGATGAGACTTACCAATTGATATCAGGGATAAATGTATTTTTATAGAAACCACGAAAATTAGTGCCTGCGAATTAAAGTACTTTCATGATATTTAAAATCTTCGGCCTAATATAAAAAAGTACAAAATGAACATAAATTCAATGTTTGTTAGTTTTATGCTGTTTAATGTAGCATTAACGATATTTTTCAACAATATTTCAGTTATATCGTGGCGGTTCCATGTTAGTCAACATTTCGATACCGTATGTAAAAGCTGAATGATGACAATCTGAAATATGTGTACATGCATAATAATTTTATGTATATCTAATAAATCCCCCCCAACCCCCCCACACACACACCCCGCCCCCATGCACACACCTTAGATCTACACGAATACCATTATGGAAAAAGAAATGTAGAGTATTCTCATTTTAGAATTGTATGATCAGGCAAACGAATCTAACATCATTTCAATAAGCCATCGCATCTATAAATTTATAAATTTAGGTGTATTCGAGAAACGTTTACAATCAATAACTACACATGAAATACACATCCCATGAAGTATTTGTCTACATACTGTACGACACAATACAATTAATTCACACTAATGTACTAACAATAAACAGTAAAATGTGCTGAAATAATCACTGAAGAACACCATTAATTCTCTGGTTAATAGATTGGTAAAAAATGCAACCTTGCTTAACAATTTGATGTAAATCGATTACACACAGTATAACAAAGGTTAAATTTATGCGGGGGAGGCTGATTTTATGACGTAAAAGGTGCATTACAATGGTAATCTGATATCTGACCCAAAAAAAAAGAACAATCAATTTTACTCAACTGTTGTGTGACAAAAAAAGTAATTAATCGATTATGACTATAATTTTTTGTTATCAATGTCAAATTTCGATTTGTAGAAATAAGTATCGCCATAAATTTATAATTGGTACATTTTTTAACGATGTGTTAATTGGATGATTTTAGATGTAATGATAATAATGTGGTATATGTACTTGTGTGGGATTACATTGTCAATTACTGTCACTGTCATTAGATCAACACAAAGGACATAAACCCACGTCAGCTGATTGTCATTTATGTCGGCCCATCATTACTGCAGTTAAAATCGAATTATTTACTATTTACACTTAAAACCATGTTTATTCTCGCATTATTTACAAAAATCAATAGACATACATTAACTGAACCCATTGAAATTACGATATACAATAAATATATATTACTTTGAGAGCAAAATGTATAATGAATCTTTATCATCATGTTGATGATGGATTATCTTAATCTATTTACTCATGTAAATATATAAAGCAAATAGTTTGCACAGCATGCATCGTTTAATCCGGGGTCGATTAAGGACAATTCACTCCCGGGAATTCACTATAGCCATTTTAAAGTTGCACACACTCAATCAGCTGGCATATACGTTATCATTCATAAACAGGCCGGCTTCCGCTGTAGCTGATGTCAATATGAACCGTCGATATGGGCCATTCGAAATTGTAACACAATGGTTAAAAATTAATGATGCTAAATAATCTGCTGTATTTTTGCATTATATAAATTTTATACATTAAAAAAAATATCTAACTTACCGATGGAGCCAGCTGGAAAAATCACTCTTTTCTTAATAAACATCAGAAAAGCACCCGATTGTCTGAACGGATCATGATAGATTCTTAATGTAATCCTAAGTTATATTACAACATTTCATATAGTTGGAATTTCCCTTAAATAACAATGAATGATGCACATTTTTGTCGATGAAATCACAGTAATTAAAAAAACAAAACTAATTCACCATTGATTCTTTATATTTCATCGCCTTAATATTACATGTATGCATAAATCACCCTCAGAGTCAAAGCGAGGCTTGTCGTCTGCCAGAATCTCTATCCAGGCGCGTGCTGCAGATAATCGATTTATCCGAATAAAAAAATGCTGCTTTTTACGATTCGTTTCTAATTATGTATTTACAGGTTGTTTAAGATTAATATAAATCACTGTAAAAAATATATAAAATATGAAATGTGACTAAAGAAATGAATTATTTATTCAAGATATATTCCAGACATGTGCAGAAGCTGTTGATCGATAGATGATGATAATGTGGAACATACCATACAACAATTGATGGAGAAAATTAATCATGATAATACCAATTGGTGAAGTCAAATGGTTTCTATTCATGATAATAATCGATTGAATTTAATAGCGCATACAAGTCCTGACCTATTAATAAGAACAACACATGTCACGCTCGCAGTTTGTACATTGTATTAATAATTGCCAGTCCTTAAAAAATTATGAAAAGTTATTATTTTATCTATAATTCCATTGGATATTTTAGAATTCATTATCATCTAAATACTTAGTACGAAAACGTTATAATTTACTCTAAATAAATAATCCCCCCCCCTACATTTAGACTAAAATTTCTTAAATTATTGTAGTTTAAAAGACACATGTATTGTATTGTAAATATAATAAAATATAGTTATACACTTTAATATAATATTGATAATGCTTCATGTAACTCTCCCCTCCCCACACACCGTAAATATTTATATAATCCCTGGCATGATCATCAATGAATACCCTATTATGTCTTTGAGATGAAGAACACCAATCAAAGAATTGCTCCTTATTCTATATAAATATATATATGTAACAGTAGAGCATGTTTTACCTCCGAAAAATGCAATATCCCTGATGGGATTCGATCTCTGGATATCTCGCATTATAAGCCACTGCTCTACCAACTGAACTAAAGATCGCAACTAACGCACTTAGGAGGGGTGGTAATGAACCTACTACGGTTCCAATAACCTTAGGTAGGGGAACGTTCCCGTTACATATACTACTCCAGACATATCTATTACATTTTTAATTGTATGCTGAAATGTATAACATGACCTTCTTTACGTGTGAGATAAACATTGCGAGTGCCAAGCTGTCTCGTGTACAAGATAATTGACAGAATAACGTCACGATTACTATATATGAATAAATCAGATGACTTCCTGGTGTACAAATGTATTTTTTTCTGGTGCAAACGTCCTTTTTTGCTGTCTTTATCACCAATGTACGCAAACTGTGTGAGAAATATTACGTCAATCGGTTAATTAAAAGTCATGGCTTCAAGAAAAGTTTATAGATATCAAATAAAGGGTTAATCAGAATCCGTAAATTGAAGGACAGACAAAGCAATGATTAAAAAAAAGGAAAAAAGACAAACAATGATCTATAAATACTACACAGGAAATTAAAGACTGCAACATAAGACCCCCAAAAACCAGGATTGAACTAAGGTGTTCCGAAATCCCTAGTCCCACTAGTGAACGATACGAAACGACATTATCATCATCTGATGTGGAAATCTATAGGTAAAAAGAAATCCGTTTGACAAATTGTCATCGCAAATGCACATCTGTTGCAGCTATAAATTAATAATCATCTTGGTCGAAGAATCAAATATTTGGCAGAGATTTCTGCTTCTTACATTGAACACCTTTTACCTATGAGATTCTAAAGATAACATACCAATCTCTCAAGAATAGCCTATCAATATGAAGAACTCCACGTTTCTCCATTACAAAAAGCATTCAGGCGAATCTGAAGCTTACAGGGGAATGTCTGCTGGACCAATCAGATAGTCATTTGAATTATTTCTGACTGCTTATCTGTCTCAAAGGTATTGTTAATGGCATGAATAACAACCATATATATCAGAATCTCAAACTGAAGCTGACCATCAAAAACTTTCTAAAATGTGGACGCACTGAAACTCTATATGGGTTGTTTCTCATCATTTTTGTCAGATCTTTTCATTTGCCACATATTTCCAATTGCTGAATAAGAGTAGAAATATGAATAATTGGAAACAATTTATATTGAGGATCACCTGTAGCTTTCAATCTTGCATATGTGTTAGGACCGCCGCTCCCACAGACAGACTTGTGTCCTGTATCGGTGTTTCTTCTGTATAGAGGGACTTGAACCTTTATTTTCTGCTTTTGTATCATTTTACAATCGTTACATAGGCCAGACAAAAAGGGTTAGTTACAAATCCGATTGTTGCAGCATTCCGGGTGATCATCTAACACATCCATCCTCGTGTTGCATTGCACACGATTTAAACGTGTGATTCATCATGAATGTTCCCTTGTAACTACAATAACGTCATTTCCTCATTCATGACTAACCATCGGATTTTTGACAAGAACAACTCGACTGATGCCACAAGTGGAACAGGAACTGCCACCCATCCGGAGCACTTGAATACTCCCCACAGTCTGTGAGGTACGTGTTGCTAAATCTTTAGCTTTCTTTGTAATCTTATGTACATCACTGTTTGTATTTTTATCCCTTTTCCTTTGACCATTGTATTAGTATAGATAAATAAATAAACAAGTCTTATCTTTGTTTCTATCACTTTTAAAAACAAACTGACAAGGATGTAAACACTTGATGACAAATAAGCACTACTACAGTGCGAAAAAACAAAACATAGAAGAGTTAATCACGAATAACAGCTGCAGAGCATAACCATAATCTTATGTGCATCACTGTTTGTATTTTGATCCCTTTTCTTTTGACCATTGTATTTTCTGTACATCTTTGATGTATGGCTTTTTAATTACCCCTTTTTAATTACCCCTTTGATATCTTCAAACATTTCTAATTGTCATGGATATATCAAAAGACACAAAAACCTGGAAAAAAATGTATCAGAAAAATCAAAACCACGCGTTTCACAAAAATAAAACATTCATTACTTTAAGCATATTTTATAGTTCAAAAAGACAATGCATATCTATATTTAAACTTTATATAAAAGTATATGACTGTGTCTTAAATCGAAGTCTGAATGTGATCAAATGAAAATACAGTCAAACCTGCCTTAAAGGGCACCTCTATATAACAAATCACTGTCTATAAAGGCCAATCTCATTTTCCCATTAATGAATAGTGCATATCATTTTAACCTGTATATAAAGGGCAACTGCTTATAAAGGCCACATTTTTAGATTTCCTCGGGTGGCCGCCTTTATATACAGGTTTGACTGTATAAACCAGTGTAAATTCTTTATGTACTTTATTATACAAGTATTTAATGGTATAGATCAATAATTAATTAAGTCTTATCTTTGGTTCTGTCACTTTTCAAAACAGACTGACAAGGAAGTAAATACTTGATGACAGATAAACACTACTACAGTGCGAAAAAACCATAGAAGAGTTGTTTGTTTGTTTGATGGTACTTAAAGCCATTTTCAACCATATTTCTGTTTTGTTGGTTGAGGAAACCGGAGGACCCGTAGAAATCCACTAAATAAAAATACATTGAAATGTTTATTAATCAATGATACTTTGTTCCATAAGGTGTAACTAAAGGTCAACATTATATTTGGTGGCGATGGTATGTACACGTGTACTTCATTAGTTCGACAATAATTTAACACGGCATTATAAAATATGCATTGGATGATTTTGTATATCTTAGTCCAAAGAAAATAAACGTTACAATCGTCTTGTGCATCTGACAGCTACAGAGCACCCCCATTGCATCCCGAAATGATAGAGTTGAAATAATTGTTGTTGTTTTTTTTTAATATAAACGCTTGGATAATCAGACCGTCCATGTTAAGAGTTAGAATTTTACCTGGCAATTTCTTCTTATATTTTCGTTCTTCTATCATTGGACTTGAACACACATCGTTGGTGCACTGCAACACTCCATGTCACGATATAGATGAAATACTGCTTAAGTTGGCGTTAAATAGCAATCAATCCATTACTGAAGCACCGAATAGCTTAGCATATTGTCGAATCATTTATCAGCTGTGAAATCCTCTATATAAAAACATAGCTTCACTAACCGAGGATTGCAAGCACCAAGATTTTTCCGTCAAAACATATTGACATCACTTCGTCTTTAATGACCTCGGTCTCACAGACAATGAATGAACAACTGTTTTGTTCGTAGAAGAATGAATCGAGATTTCATCTTCGCCATCGTGATGGACGCATTTGAATGTGGAAACGGGACATTGATCGCTATTATAACTTGTTTGTTTATGAGACTGGTCGTTGGAGGAGTGGAGGTCATGTTATGGTAAGGGATTTGCATCTCGCTTGATGACATGATACCAACGATGTGTGTTCAAATCCAATGATAGAAGAACGAAAATATAAGAAGAGATTGTCAGGTAAAAGTCTAACTCTTAACACGAACGGTTTGATTATCCAGACGTTTATAAAAAAAAAACACCACTTATTTCAACTCTATCCTTTAGGGATGCAATGGGGGTGCTTTGTAGTTGTCAGTTGCACAAGACGATTGTATCGTTTATTTTCTTTGGACTAAGATATACAAAATCATAAAATGCATATTTTATAATGCCGTGTTGAATTATTGTCGAACTAATGAAGTACACGTGGACATACCATCGCCACACACTGAAATACAAATATAATGTTGACCTTTAGTTACACTTTATGGAACAAAGTATCATTGGTTAATAAATATTTCAATGTATTTTTATTTAGTGGATTTCTCCGGGTCCTCCAGTTTCCTCCACCAACAAAACAGAAATATTGTTGAAAATGTCGTTAAGTACCATCAAACAAACAAATATATAACGTTTGAATAATGAATAATGAATCATACGTTTAAATCGTGTGCAATGCAACACGAGGATGGATGTGTTAGATGATCACACAGGAATGCTAAAACAATCGGATTTGTAACCAACCCTTTTTGTCTGGCCTATGTAACGATTGTAAAATGATACAAAAGCAGAAAATAAAGGTTCAAGTCCCTCTATACAGAAGAAACACCGATACAGGACACACGTCTGTCTGTGGGAGCGACAGTCCAAACACAAATGCGAGATTGAAAACTACAGGTGATCCTCAGTTTAAATTATTTCCAATTATTTCTACTCTTATTCAGCAATTGAAAATATGTTGCAAATGAAAAGATCTGACAAAAATGATGAGAAGCAACCCAGATAGAGGTTTAGAGCGTCCACATCTTGGAAAGTTTTTGATGGTCAGCTTCAGTTTGAGATTCTGATATAGAAGGCTGTTATTCATGCCATTAACAATATCTTTGCGATGGATAAATAGTCAGAAATAAATTAAAATGACTATCTGATTGGTCCAGCAGAAATTACCCTGTAAGCTTCAGATTCGCCTGAATGTTTTTTTTGTAATGGAGAAACCTGGAGTTCTTCATATTGATAGGCTATTCTTGAGAGATTGGTATGCCATCTTTATATCTTCATAGTTAAAAGGTGTTCAGTGTAAGAAACAGAAATCTCTACCATAATTGCCACGTGGTATTGCAAAAAAAGAAGACATGCTTAGGAATTTAACGAACATGACTGCATAGTAGAGACAATGAATATTCTATGTTTTAAGAAGTACGATTTAATGCCGTTTGTTTATCATCCAAATTGTAATAATAGTATTAAGGGAGGTAAAATGGCACATGGAAAAATATATAATGACAGTTTCCATTATAAAGTTCGATTGATCATTCTTCTTTCTTTTTTATAGAGTTGAATAATGATTTCAATCATATTTATAATTCTGCAAGGTCTTTGTCCAGAGCAATTTCATATGGGACTATGATATGAGCCTTTATAGTTTGAGGTAGAGTGTGAAGACGAATAAATAGATGAGCTTGAAGGAACAGTTTCAGAGCATGGCGGATTTAACAGGTGAAATTATTTTTTATTCTGTCTTGTGTAGAAGAAAAGTGTTCCTAAAAAATGTAAATTTTAGCAGTAAAGCTATGAAACAAAAGCTACAAGTGGTTGGCAGTCAGTTATTCAATTTGCAGGTTTTATTTATATGCCCTGTATACATCAACAGAACACTGGTACGATGCTTGAGAAACTCAGATTGTTTATGCTTCATACAACTATGACATGAAAGTCAAAAGTGCCAAGCTGTCTCGTGTACAAGATAATTGACAGAACAAAGTCACGATTACTACATATGAATAAATCAGATGACTTCCTGGTGTACAATTTCATTTTTTCTGGCGCAAACGTCCTTTTTTTGCTCTTTTTATCACAATGAACGCAAACTGTGTGAGAAATATTACGTCAATCGGTTAATTAAAAGTCATGGCTTCGAGAAAATTTTATTGATACCAATGGGTTAATCAGAATCCGTAAATTGAAGGACAGACAAAGCAATGATTAAAAAAAGGCCAAAAAAGACAAAAAATGATCTATAAACACTACACAGGAAATTAAAGACTGCAACATAAGACCCCCAAAAACCAGGGTTGAACTAAGGTGTTCAGAAAGGGTTAGCAGTTCATACCCTAGACCTACTAGTGACACCCATCTGATGTGGAAATCGTGTTGAACAACAGTATAGGTAAAAATAAATACCGTTTGACAAATTGTGATCGCAAATGCATCTCTCTCTCTCTCTCTCTCTCTCTCTCTCTCTCTCAACAATATTAGTGCAGTGTCTTTGAATGTAAAGTTTATGTGTGTGATGCTTAAACACTGGGATAAAGGCGAGGCACACCGAGCCTTTCCCAAATTCCGCATCGGATACATATAACCTTTATATTTTAAGACACTGCATTGATATTGTGTTTATCCTACAGAAATATCATATTAATCCATTGTCGTTTATATTTTGAATTAAAGAATGAAATTATCTATTTGTTATGGTTATGTTCTGCAGCTGTGATTCGTGATTAACTCTTCAATGTTTTTTTTCGCACTGTAGTAGTTTAAACATATTTATTTGTCATAAACAAGACAAATGATCAGGCACAAATTATACAATTTAGGTTGCCGTCTCCGTTATTTACATGATATTCATACATTGACATATACTGAAATAATCTACATTTAACATTATAACAATTGGTGACAGAGATAAAGCAGACATGTAAACTTCAGCGAAATACGTACATTTCGAGAACATCTTTTCATGATAGGAAGTATGAGAGAGGATATTAAGATAAGTTGGTTTTGACTGGTTAATTTCCTTTAAGTAGCTTTCGCTGTTAAAAAAATAATAATAAATTGAATGAGATAAAAGAAAAAAAAGAACAAAATAAAGAGAGGAGAAAAAAAGAAGCATGCTTGCAATCCTGGTATAGTAATTTCAAAATTTAGTCAATGAAGCCCCGTTTTTTTTTTTTTATAAATAACTGAACTTACTTGAAAACAGAGCTGTTAGTTTCATCATAACTTTCGCCTTCATCGCCATAAAGTAATATATTTAATACAAAAGTTATATTTATTAGTTCTATATCATTTTTCAACTTATTTCGTGCAGTAACATATTTTGTGCAGTATAAAAAATAATGTTCAGCAGTTTCAGGACCAACTCCACATGAACAAATTGGATTTTCTATCAAATTACTTCTGAAGAGATCCGATCTTAACGAACTACATTTTTGGCGTAATCTGGCATGATGTATATTCAATTTTCTATTGCCGATGAAGTGATATGTTGGAGGCCGGGGGGTATTGAAGGTATTTTAGTTTTAATGTCCTTTTAAACATATGTACAGACGGGGAATTGCGTATAATTATGTCTAGATCATTCCAAAGTTTGAGGGTTGCCGGGGAAAATGATTTCTGGTAAAGAGTAAGACGTGATAGAGGTGTGGTATAATTTTGACTACTTCGCAAGTTATAGTTAGTAGATTCAGAGACAAGTGGTGGCATCAGATCAGTCAAATATTCAGGACACTAGCCTTGGGTTATTTTGTAAAATAAAACAAGTTTTCGCTGTAGTAGTGTTTATTTGTCATCAAGTGTCGGTTTTCACTTGACGCTCATTGTGAAACGCATGGTTTTTATTTTTTTTGTACAATATTTCCAGGTTCTTGTATCTTTTGATTAGAAATGTGTGAAGATACCAAAGGGGTAATTAAAACGCCATAAATTGAAGGACAGACAATACAATGGTCAAAAGGAAAGGGGTCAAAATACAAACAGTGATGTACATAAGATTATGGTTATGCTCTGCAGCTATGATTCATGATTAACTCTTCAATGTTTTTTTTCGCACTGTAGTAGTGTTTTTTTGTCATCAAGTGTTTACTTCCTTGTCAGTTTGTTTTTAAAAGTGATAGAAACAAAGATAAAACTTAATTGTTTGTCTATCTATACTAATACAATGGTCAAAGGAAAATGAGATTACAAAGAAAGCTAAAGATTTAGCAACACGAACCTCACAGACTGTGGGGAGTATTCAAGTGCTCCGGATGGGTAGCAGTTCCTGTTCCACTTGTGGCATCAGTCGTGTTGTTCTTGTCAAAACTCCGATGGTTAGTCATGAATGAGGAAATGGCGTTGTTGTAGTTACGACAAAGGAACATTAATAATTCAATTCAATTCAATTCAAAATGTATTGTCATTTAAATCATAAAACAGATTTGTGACAAAAAAGGCAAAAATATCTTACAAGTAAGAAAAAACAAGAATAACACATGCACAGTGTATTATGAATTCCCTGTTCAAGAGACTGTTTAATGAAAGAACAGATTTTTCCTACTTGATGGACATTTAATTTTTTCACCTTCTCCAATATTAGACCTATCTTGAAATATAAGTGGAAGATATTTATTTCTCAGATCAAGATTTTTATTACAAACGAAAAGAAAATGGAGTTCATCTTCAAATTGATTGCATACCTGACAAAGTGTTTTTTTCCTGGGTATTTTTAAATGAATTACACGTTTAAATCGTGTGCAATGCAACACGAGGATGGATGTATTAGATGATCATCCGGAATGCTACAACAATCGGATTTGTACATTGTAGCTAACCCTTTTTGTCTGGCCTATGTAACGATTGTAAAATGATATAAATGCAGAAAATAAAGGATCAAGTCCCTTTATACAGAAAAAACACAAATACAGGACACAAGTCTGTCTGTGGGAGCGGCAGTCCAAACACAAATCCGAGATTGAAAGCTACAGGTGATCCTCAATTTAAATTGTTTCTAATTATTCATATTTCTTCTCTTATTCAGCAATTGAAAATATGTTGCAAATGGAAACATCTGACAACAAGAAATGTGTGCATCACAAAATACGCCCGTCAATATAAATTATCCAATATACAGAACTAAAGTTATCATGTGGAAACTCTTCCCCTTCAACAAGGGAATCATGTGGCCACGTTTGGTAAAGATCCGATATACAGAACTAAAGTTATTGTGCGGAAACCTTTGTGGACACCCGCCCGCCATCCCGCCGCCCACCCGCCATACCCAATCACATAATACGGCCCGCCTCAAGACGGGCGTATAAAAATGATGAGAAGCAACCCAGATAGAGTTTCAGAGCGTCTTCATCTTAGAAAGTTTTTGATGGTCAGGCTTCAGTTTAAGATTCTGATATAGAAGGTTGTATTTCATGTCATTAACAATATCTTTGTGATGGATAAACAGTCAGAAATAAATTAAAATGACTATCTGATTGGTCCAGCAGAAATTACCCTGTAAGCTTCAGATTCGCCTGAATGCTTTTTGTAATGGAGAAACCTAGAGTTCTTCATATTGATAGGCTATTCTTGAGAGATTGGTATGTCATCTTTACAACCTCATAGGTAAAAGGTGTTCAAAATTGCCACATGAAGGTACAATGGTATTGAAAAAAGGAAGACAGGTTGGGGAATTTAACGAACATGACTGCATAGTAGAGACGTTGAATATTCTGTGTTTTAAGAAGTACGATTTTAATGCCGTTTGTTTATCATCCAAATTGTAATAATAATATTAAGGGAGGTAAAATGGCACATGGAAAAATATATAATGACAGTTTCCATTATAATGTTCGATTTATCATTCTTCTTTTTTTTGATAGAGTTGAATAATGATTTCAAGCATATTTATAATTCTGCAATTTCAGTTATTCAAATAGAGTTTTTTTTATATGCCCTTTATACATCAAGAGAAGGAAAATTGTATTGTATTTTACAATTTTCAACAGCCAGAAAAACTCTTGATTTTAAAGCACCTATGTTACATCTCTATTTTGCTTTTGATATTGTTGTCATTTTACTGCACTTTTCACTGTTACTTTTGTTGCTTTTTTTGTCAAGGGCTATTCAAGCAGAACACACATTGCATCCATGGATGGTTATTCAAAATTGTAACTGCTTGGTTATCCAGTACACTTTTCTTTCAACTGAAATACAATGAAATTTATTTTGCTTCAATTAAAAACCTTCCCTGGATACCATGTATGTTTAAATTGAACACCGTAAGAAGGCTAAAACCTTTAAATTTAAATGCATTTATAATAATATGTCTAATAGTGGGATGTTTTTTCACTGTTAATAGAATAATTCAACTGAGCACAAATTTTATTTTAACACATATTATCCATCTCAGTCAACTAATTCACAAAGATCAGAAAAGGCTTTGTTCTGATATTTTGTTCTCTCATCAAATTGCTGATAGAGTAAATCATCATCACAATCATTTACATCATGTTCATAACTGTAGTCATCATCACTCTCATAAGGACCATTCTCATTGTCAATCATCTCTAATAGCCCTTGCAGTTGCCCTAACTTCCTGTTCTTCTTCTATTTCATTCTGAGTTTCTGATTCTACTTCATCAGTGACAACATTTTCTTGATTTAGATTAGTGTTTACAAAGTTATCAATAATTGGCTTAACCACATCTTTCTGTACCCTCTCCCTCCTTGGTGTTAGACTCCATAGATTGATTACTGGCATAGGACCAAACTGAAGAATGGAGGGACCTTCAAGCATTATTGTCATTTGTTCAGAAAGATGAGCATCAGACAATTTACTCCTCCAATCACTTTTTGCCATTTTCAACCTATTAAAGCCACGTTTAGCATCAGCAGATGAAGCTGGAATTGAAAGAATCAAGTCTACAAGACATAGGAAATTAGGACAGTCTTCGGAACATTTCTGGTTGATTTCCTGCCATGTACTGGTTCCTGGATCTTTAAACCTGAAATAATGAAGGGTAATAATAGTATTATGAAAATATCGATTTTTTTTAATTTTTGATGTTTAATGCCACTTTCAACAATATTTCAGCTATATCATGGCGACCAGTTTTAGTGGTGGTCCACCGTGGAGGAAGCCGGAGAGAACCACCGACCATGGGCAAGCAACTGGTAAACTTTATCACTTGCGACTGCGAGTCGAGTGCACCCTTTGTGTAATGTACAAAGCCAGGCGCGAACCCACGCCGTATTGGTGATAGGCTTGTATGAGTTGTTAGATCCAGCGACTTAACTCATTGAGCCACCCGGGCCCCCATGAAAATATCCCATCTCAGATAATTTGAACAATTTAACATGTTTTAAACAAAAATGACATTAGATTTACACCAAATAATATGCATTGTAATAAAAGAAAACACGGTGTTGCAAAAAATACCCCCCACTCAACAATGTGCAAAAAACATAGAAAGGGGAGACAGGTACAATTCACTATGCCAAAGCCATATACCAAATATCTTATCATTCCTTCCAATAGAAGCTGAGAAATATATTATAATAGAGTGAAGAATGTATGATTGTGAAAAGAAGCAGCAAGTTAGTATCAAGGATAGGTGAATACTGTCATGCGATCATGTGATAAGCAAACATATTATATCATTATTATATTATATGTACTAACTATTCCATCACCAGATTAGAATATAAATGTGACATGAATGAAAGTGCATACCTACACTAGTTCTGAAAAAAAAACGTTCAAAGATTAAAAAAAATAATGGACTAAATGAAAATCAAGGGAAATGCGAACCACAGAGTAAGATTTTTGTTTATTCATTTTGACTTTAATATTCATATGTTCTATTATATTTGCAGGTATCCCAGAAATAGATATGAAAACCTCATCCAACAACCAATATAAACTTGTGAGCAGACAAAGTACAGACAAAAACTGGAACAGTTTTTTTTTAATTAAAAACCAAATATATTTATATATTGAAGTTTTGCATACATGTGTATGTAAATTTGTTGTCTTTAAATTTTTACCTGGTCAATAAACTGTTTCAGCTTGCTCCATGCTAACTCTATCAGTTCCACTTCATCTCCTGCTTCCAACAATCATGGTCTAAAATGATCTACTAGTTCTATAATCTCCTGATCACCATAATCTGAAAGTTAATAATTTTCATACAATTCAAATGAAAGTGCACATAGTACTGGACAATCCTGCTAAGTTTCATTAAATTATAACATACTTAAGAAGTTACAGCGATGACAATATTTTATGATGGAGAGCACAAAGATAATTTTAAATATGTCTCAGGGGTCCGGGTGGTTCAATGAGTTAGGTACTTGGATTACCTAACAAATCATACAAGCCTATCACCAATACGGCGTGGGTTTGCGCCCAGCTTTGTAAATTACAAAAAAGGGTGCACTCGACTCGCAACCGCAAATGATAAAGTTTACCAGTTGCTTGCCCAGGGTCCGGTCGGTGGGTCTTTCCAGGTACTCCGGCTTCCTCCACCACTAAAACTGGTCGCCATGATATAACTGAAATACTGCTGAAAGTGGCGTTAAAACACCAAAAATCAAATCAAATCATTAAATATGTCTCCTAATCCCAATGATTTTGAGATTGAGTCTGCATTTAGTTAAAGCTTTATATGACTAACCTTTGATCTAATATGTGATTTTTGGAAATCTCTTCAGGTCAATAACACTACATGCCCTCAAAATCCCAGTATGTTGCTAGTAAATGCCTTTCTTGCACTATGGAATGACGTCAAATCCCCCATGAGCTCTCGATCGGACTCCAGTGCCTTTCGTAGATATGGACCATCAATGAAAAAGGAAAAAAGGGGAAAAAGTGAATGTACATATTTGTAGATATATCATGATGATTGTATTGAAAAGTACAATAATTTTGAAATCAATTAAAATCAACTCGGCTTCTTCGTTAGAGATATATTCAACAGAGTGCCAAGTATCATACATTCATGGTTAAAATATATTTGGTATTCTTAGTTTTAAATATCATAATCAGTGATTCTTAAGTCTGCAAAGAAGTTTCTGCTCCACTGAATTTAAAATGTTCAAACATAGGTTGAGCCGCTCATCCATGCACATTTAAAATAAAATGTAATGGTGCTGTACTGCTGTTAAAATATTAAATATAAAGCATGATCAACATAGAAAATTGAACAAACCTGTTTTGCAATTTCTTGATCTGTTCAGTTGCTATTTCGATCATCACCAAAATCTGTGAAATTGCTGCAGTTTTCTCTTGAAATCATTTGCTAACTTCCACCAATACTGTTAAGACATCCATTAGGTAATGCATCATGAACCATGCTGACTTTGAGTTCACAATTTTGAGAAAGAATTTTGCCTTATTTGCTTTCTCAGTGCTGTAAATTCTGTCATCTGGATTCTGTAGCTGAAAAAAAAAAGAAATTAAATGAGGTCAATTGTTGAATACCATGAGGGGTGATCATCATGTCTGATGATCTGAGGGGTCCTAAAGGTAATAAACACATTTGGCCTAAAAATAATATACATGTCTGTTTAGGGTTTCCCTACCTATCCTAATTTTCTGAGTCAATTTTTACCTACCTTAACACATTGGGATTTAGGGTCAAACACTATTAAAGTCAAGAAGTACTCCCCATTGAATCAATGTTAAATAAACGGATATTGCCTACCTACCTACTGTATTTTTGAAGACAATGTAACCCTAAATGGACATATATTTGTTGGCCTTATCTGACTTCATTATCATGATTATCAAGTTCAAACAATTCTATTTTGTTTGTTTGTTTTGTGTCTGATTTTGTACTAGTATTATTTCTAAATTGACTGTATGTTTCACAGTTTGATCGGTTTTTGGTGCTTAACTTCAACATAATGGCAGTTGTAGTGCTGGAGGAAACTTTAGTTCCCTTAGAAAAACAAAATTCACAAAATATAATACACAAGTACTCGCAGGAACCGTTTTGTAACAGCAGTGGTAAGGTTTCAACGATTTTGTCGAAATATAAATGCATAAATACCTGATTAAAATGTTGAGAGATGGCATCGTATCCTTTCAAGACACTTTCTAATGCCCTTTTTAACTGAGACATCCATCTTGTTCCTCCAACTCTGGTGGGAAGTACCACTGACTGGTTAAGAATTTTAAAGGAGTCTATCAGTAAGGCTCGATTTACATTACTGTTTCTATAGAAGTAATAAATACTTAGCAAAAAGAAGTAAATTTTATCAAACAAGTTGATCTTCTTTTTTTGTAGTGTCTTTAAATGAAAGTTCCAATTTGTGACCTGAGCAATGTAAAGCTACTAGCCATGGTCGTGCACAAGCTTCTCGTATTCTCCGTACAGCACCTGTTTTTGAACCTAACATAACACCAGTTCCGATTGCAACTACTTTTTTAGCGTAACCATCTTCAAATTTGTTACATACCTGCAATAATAACTTTAGATATCCAGTCCGCATCAGCTTTTGGAATATTTTTCACTGATGAAAAATTTACTTTTATTTCACCTTGGTAACAGTGTCTGATAAAAACTATTTCTGCTTCCTGGAACGAAGAATCTGTGGTACCATCCGAAATGGCAGAAATAAACTTTGCCTTAGCAATCGTTTCACGTATTCTATTATTCTCTGCTTGAGCAATGTAACTTGAAAATTATGCTGCCTTCTTATCTGTTCGATACTCTGTTCCAATATCCAGACCTTTAGATTCATCCAAATCACACAACATTTGATATTCAGTATAAGGGCGACCTTTCTTGCACAATGCAAAAACATTTCTAAATTTAAAAACAAGTCTGTTGACTGTCAGTTGATTTAAACTTCTCAGTGCTTTTGCCCCTATAGAATTTTCAGAATTTTTCTCACCATTGTGTTTGATAACGTTGAACTTATGTGAATCCGATTTTTCGTGTTGGTGTATACTGTCACGTTTAAAAATGTTACGCCCCGTTACGAAAGTGCCAGATTTTTCATACTTTGTACAAATTGTACAGGTCATACCATCCGGACCATTTGTTAACCATGGATATGATGATGTCCAGGATGAAATAAACTCACGTTTTCTCTTATCAGTTTCATATTTTCGACTTTTATTACGGTCATCGTCAGACGGTGGCAATTTCCGTTTACCCTTAAAATTTGCAAGAAATCGTTCCATGTTAACTTATCCTGTACTGGGCGCAGCCATATTTAATAGAAATGCCGAACTTTGCTTTCCGGACGATGATTAAGCAAAACGGATTTAAACGACAAATACCGACCAATTTGATTGGTTACCATTTTTAATGGAATCTGTCAACAAATCGATTGCCGAACCTAAAATGTTTTTTTATATTGAAAGAAAAAATGCTGGTCCGAACTTGATCGCTGGCCCGACCGGCCATCTGGTATTTATTTTTACTGGCCCTAGAGTAAAATTACTGGCTACGGGCCAGCGGTTAAGTCGAGTGATGGCTACTACATCATATAATTCATGTAAAACTTTGGGATGCACTTGATCCGGTCCGGGTGACTTGCTTGTAGTCTGTTCTTTCAGTAACTTCAAGATTTCTTCAGTTTTAAATTCATTGTCACTAGAATCGGAGTCAACTTCAATATCTAATAAAGATTTATCATCATCAGTTTCTTTGGTAAACACGCTAGTAAAAAACTCGGCTAATACTTCAGCCTTCTCCTGATCAGTATTAGCTATATGAGTCTTGTCCACCTTACTATATAGTTCGGATATTCCACTCCTAGTTTTCCTCTTTGAGTTGATATATGACCAAAAGTTCTTACAGTTGGTTTTAGCTGATTCTGCTATTTCCTTCTCCCTTTGTTTGCGTTCACGTGTAATTGTAGATTTAGCTTTATTCCTAGCACGGGTATACTTGCGATAACTGTCATTATCTTAACATTTCCTTTATTTTTCCCAAGCTCTATGTTTCTCTCGTATTATACGTCTGGTCTCCTCACTCAGATGTGTTTTACGTGGTTTGTTTGAACATTTCTTCTTTGGAATATGATTGTTCATTGCAGCTGTAAGCCGTTCCATAAAAAAATTTCACCATATCGTTTGTGTTCAAGTGTAATAATAACTTTTTCCAGTCTATTTCCATCTCTTTTCTTAACAAAGTCAGCTTTAAAGTAGTTGAACTTTACACTTCTTGTTTTATTTGGTTTTACATGACATAAGAACTCGAATGTTAAAACGCAGTGATCTTTGTGCCCTAGTGGGTCCTTGAATTCAAGATTCTGTATATAATTTCTATCATTCACTAGAATGAGGTCGAGTAATGAGGGCTCTTGGTTTATACGATACCTACTTGGTAGATCAACTACCTGCTGTAAGTAGCAGTCTCTGGTGCATTCTAAAAAGTTCTGGCTAACACTGTCTCTTGATGACCACGCATTCCAGTCGATAGACGGAAAATTGAAATCTCCTGTAAGAAGTATATGTGAAAAAGAGTTCTCCAAGTTGCTTAGAATACTTAATAAGTCATTTAATAATACACAATTCGTCTCTGATGATGACGGGCACCTATAAAAACAACCAACGAAGAGTTTATCATTGTTCATAAGATTTATGCTAATTTTGACAGCTTCCTTAAAGTCATGATTAAGTGTAGTTTCAGTGGCTTGTAGTTCCTGTTTTACATAAATTAATATACCTCTGGTGTTCTCAGACGGAAAATTCTCAGGAAAAATATCATATCCCTCAAGTGATAATTCAATTTTGCTTATATCATATCGGTTGTTCTTGGGAAGAACCTCCGTGATCATTACTATATCTGGTTTATCTTCTAGGAAACGAGTTTTAAATTCCTCTATCTTGTTAAGAAAACTGTCTGCATTTGTGTAAACACACTGAATTTGTGTAAACACGCTGAATTTGTGTAAACACACTGAATTTGTGTAAACACGCTGAATTTGTGTAAACACACTGAATTTGTGAAAGCACTTTATTGTCTTTCCTGTCATTAAAATTAAAATTCCTTTTCCCAACTGAACAAAGCGCATTTACATTATTTACATTGTGCTCGCCGATAATGGCTACTTCTGTTTCGAACCTTTACTACTTTTCTTGCCCACGGCGGGCCTCGGACAAGAAACATGTATTTCCCCGAGGGGTTATTGTCATTTTTCTCTTTTATCTCATTTAATTTAGGTTTGTTAGCTTCCCTTTCTGACTTAGTCATGTCATGAGTCAGTCCAATTTTTGTAAATGGGCCATTCTCATCAATCCCTTTCAATTTAGAAAGATTTTTCATGAAATATTTCTTGTCATCAGTAGATTTAAATGTTACCTTCAGTGGTCTTGGTTTCTCCGCCTTTTCTTCTCTTTTCCCTAGTCGAATAACGTTCTCATATCCCTCACAAGTAATATCTAAAAAGTTTGTAAGCTGTTCAACATACCTTGTGTCATTCTCTTTACGTACTGCTGGAATTTTGTCACTGGTTTCTGAAATACCATATATAATAATGTTCTTTTCCCTAATGGTACTCTCACGGATTTCTGACACCTTTTTCTCAACAGTTTGAGCAATATGAAGATCAACCTGATTATTGTCTATTGTTACCTTATTCTTAGACTCATTTTGATTTATCACTGATTCGACTATTTCTTTAACCTGATCAGGCGATACCTTTGTTTTTATTTCAGTTTCCAATGTAACTATCCTATTTTCCATCGCTTGCATAAATTCTGCACACCTCTCCTCAATTTGCCTTTCATGTTTTAAGTTTTTCATTACTTTAGAGTCGCACTCAGGGCAGAACCAATGTAATGATGGGTTTTTAAAAACTTCAGTCACTTTTGGACAGATTTAAGCATTTACTACAGTAATAGTCATTGCAATATTCACATTGTACAATCTTATCAGTTAAATCAGAAAATTGTTTAGAATAGAGTTTACAGTTCCATACCTCATCATTGCTGTTGGATGTAGCATTTGTTGATTGAGACCTACTTTTGCTACTCTTCCTAACTTTTTGCGTTTACATTTTGACATTTTCAAAATGGCGGCTCTAAGGTTATAATGTCCCTATCACAGATGATCCATCACCATATACTGTCATTAAACCAAAATTATCATTATATTGTTACCAATCCACAAAGTAGAGACCTTAAGCTCAATAATTGCACAGTTTTTGTGGTTATCAAACCTCAATATTCTAGTGATTAACGAAAAATTTGGCTCCCATTGGAAAACTCGTCTTCATCCATTGACCGGAAGTAATTGACCACATGGTAATTGATACAAAGGGGTTTTGTCCAGAAAATCACTGTAATGTGCACAAGCCATAGAATAACGTATGAGTCCATACGCTGATGCTGCTGGAATATTACTACTGATGAATTTGAAGTTGACTATTGGAAAAGTGAAGTCATCACGTTGGTCGTAGATTTGGTTTAAAATCTCCCGTTGTAGATTTCAAGGTAAAGATCAAGGTATATATATAAATACGCAAAAATCAGACTCTTGAGTGTCAGAAATAAGAATTTGGAGTAAAGTAAGTTAATGTTTGGGTAATATTTTATCCAAAGAAGGTGTTAAAGTTGGCAAGATAAATGTACAACTACAATAAACCAACATGAGACAAGACAATTCTTTAGATGGTATGCAACTGCGTGTCAAAAGGGAGTAAACGTTGTTAATGACGACGCTCGCTACTCGTAGTTATCAGCTCCTCTATGCTATTTGGCAAATATATAGATTACAATGCCAATAAACAAGTCAGTGAAAGAGAGACAACTCTTACACGTCAGAAAACCGTAACGAAAGCTGTCGCCTGTTTACAGTAGAAATATTCAAAGTTTTCACAATGGAAAAACACGGATGTCAAAGGATGACAAACCTCTTCTCATTTCAACTATTAATGAGTATGGTGCTAGGAAAAGCAAATCGACAATTTCGATGTATTCAAAGAGATTTAGGGAACAGTAAAACTCAGAAAACGGAGTCCTACAGGATTTCTATGCGGTCCTCCTAACATTGTCAATGACCGAGAACTTCGGACATTTTCTCGCATTTCTTAAGGGATATTTCGATAATTTTATACTGAAAATTGGTCTGTGAGAACTATCCATTTTTGGGTATACCGGCAGCGTTCTGTCTGGAAGAGTGAATATTTTTGCTGTCAACAAAAGGAAGAGAATTTCATGTTGTTGAAACAAATTGACTTGGATCTTGGATTTAAACAGGCAAAACTAGTTAGCGGTGAAATAATGATTGATGCTAGGTTAATAGCCAACTTCAAGTCAATAACCACTCATAATAAACATTTAGATAGGTTATAAATTACTGAAATATTCAGTTCATAAATAATGTAATTAAACATTAAAACTCCTCTCCAAGGCATAGGTAACATTAAAACTCCTCTCCAAGGCATAGGTAACATTAAAACTCCTCTCCAAGGCATAGGTAACATTAAAACTCCTCTCCAAGGCATAGGTAACATTAAAACTCCTCTCCAAGGCATAGGTAACATTATCCAATTTTTGCTATCCTGTTTATTCCTTTGGTTTCATATTGGTTTTGCTTTGTTTCCAAAGGTTTTAGAATAACTTGGCTTTCCAATCTTCCAACTTTATAGACTAGGTCAAATTTCAGAAAATGTTAATGGTGGAGGCATTTCATGTTTACGGCTGGCAAACAACATTTTTAGACGTATTTATTTATTCTAAATCGATCTACGGGGGTTGCCCCATTGTATTTTTAACGGTTAACCCTTAAACGTGACAAATCCAAAATGGCCGCCACCGAAACTTGACAAATTTATGCTAGGTCATATTTGGTACCAAACATGGTAAGAACATAAATGAAACATCTTTTTGTATGTTTTCAGGTACAAGGAATCCATTGAGATCATTATTTAACCCTCAATATGCCAAGAAATCAATATGACCGCCATATTAGGTGAAATTTGATCAATGATTGCGTGTGATTCATACAGAGACTTATATAAATTAGTGACTTAACTTCATCATAATGTCATGGTTCTGATATGGTATATATTAACTGTCAAGGATACAGTTATAGTTTATTTTGTCACTGATCAACTTTGTATAGGAATGTAAATTAGCTTCATAGTGAATTATTACTACATGTACTATATACATTGTTGCATATCAATAGTATAATGCAGAAACGGTTGTCAACATTTCGTTTATTTTATAACTTGCTTATATCAAATGGCAACACATGAATAATACATGTATAGCATTTAAGAAATTTGTCCAAAGTTATGTTGTTACATTACATTACTATTTTGTGTAAAGCCACTTAGGGTAACTGAGTTCATGTGCCATCAGATAGAATGTTCCGACATTCATCGCCATGCTTGTGACATTTGCAAGCTTCAATACACGGTAAGCTCATTTTTCTGCAACTGCAGGGCCTACTCAGGCATCCCTTGGTACATCCACATGACATGAGCTCTGAGCATGCTTTTGGAATGGTTGGTAGAGAAAGAAGTCGCGGTACTAACTGTCCATCCTTACGACCCAACCCATATCTGTTACAGTGGTACGAACTGGAGAAGGCACGTGGGCTTGTATCCAGACACTTGCTTGGTAATGGTTTCGCATGATGTGAAATCGTGTTGCATCCAATGTTGGAGGTAGAGCTTCTTGTGTTCGTCCTATACAGAACAGTTTAACTCGTGCCTCGTCACACGTGTCTGCTTCGGGTACTCCATATAGCTGACAGATGAACTTCTCTGCCGATTTAGTGATGTCTTCTGTGATGTGGCCCTTCCCCAGATTACTCAAGTTCCTGTGGTGATGCTGAAAGACACACCATGCCGTCTTCTTGCTGTGTCCAGTGAGTTGAGAAACACTGCCACATCCAGTGATTGCGTGAAAAGCTAGTATTGATGATACTTGCTTGATGGGTACTTGACGATGAATATCATGTACTGGGATATATTTTGGATGTTTTGATGTGCCAACTTTCATCAGCAGATTCGTACATCCCATTTTGTCATAGTGAGCGAGCAGCAACACAAGGACATCGGTATCGCATTCCTACACAACCATTGACTCATGAGCATGAATACAGTGCAAAATTAGACATGTATCAGCTTCCTCGTGATCGGCCTCAATCATGGACAGGTCTAGTGTCGGGGGCGATGACTTGACGATCGTAGCTTCAGAGAATCCTCCAGCAACAACCATTGTTTGACCACTAGGGCTGTGATCGATCAGATAGTTCGACAGTAACAATGCAAGATCTGCCTTGTTATCTTCGAGTGCCATGCAATTGGACCAGTCAGATGGCAGTGGAACTGACTCACTTTCGATTTGACGTCGTACTGGTCGTTTTCATTATTTGCGCTTTGTCCTTCGTTCCTGCTTTGATCGATTCCGGTCTGTAACGATCAAACGTAACATCAATCTTCTGAAAGGTGTCTCCCATTTTATACACAGCTGCTGCAAATGTCTGTATATTCACCAAATGTCTTTATGTTTGGGGGTTTCGAAAGAGCCATTATCAACGCCTCACCATCAATCAGCAAGCCACTTGGTCCATCAAGTGAAATAGTTGGTGGTGTCAGTACGTCCTTGGTCAATATGTCGGCTAGCAGAGAATTGTTCGGTGAATGCAGGGTACCATTGGTTGTGGCAAGAGACAGTGGAACAGACATAAGCTCATGCTGGAGGATGTTGTTTAGGTTGACTTCACGGCCTGCACTATAAGCCGTTATGAGCCGTTGCAAGATGTTTCTATCTATCTTTATCGTGCTTTGTTTCCCTTTGACGCCTTGTACAACAGTGTACAGTGAAGCAAATATCAGAGCTTTATTCTTGTGTATGGGAGCTTTGAGATCGACATGCTGGTCATTATCTGGAGCCAGATAGATACGTTTTTCAACAAACTTATTAAGCTGTTTTTTCCAAGGCATTGTGCTCCAAGTAACGACTCCTGGATGGAGACAGTGACCAGATCCTTGTTGATCATGTTGTATAGTGTATCGACTTTGTTCTGAAATACTCCATGCTGCTTCAGAGATGTTGCCATTCTTGCTTCATCTCCATCATCTTTCATCCTCCTTCCTTTGGTACACTCCGTGTGGGTGTAGATGTCGTCATCATCATCCATGGTTACGTGGAACATTTGTTTAGTGTGCGATGCTATCAGGGTCCTGAAGTTATAAGACAGAGTCCATCGGTTAAGTGAAGAAGCTACCTTGGTGAAGCCGACTAAGCCCCCACTCTTCTTTCCAGTGGCATTCAACCATTCTGTGCTCTGGTCTGGAGAAACTTGATTGAATCGTCGATTTGCATGCTTGACCACAAAATTTCCCTGCTGGAACTCTAGCAGGATGTCTGGAGGGACATTGGCCATCTCAGCCAGGTATACTGTACCCCATCGTGCACAGTTTACATGGTCATATCTGAAGAAGAATGGAAGCATACGCCTGAAAGCATACAAGTGGAGTTCCCATAATCCAGCACGCCGTGCCCTGGTGAAGTAGAGCATCTTGCTGACCATCACAATGTAATCCCACTAGAATTCTGCGTTAGGGTCTTCTTCTTTTAGCAGTTTGACAAAATTAAGGATGGGCTGGTGGAACCTCTCAGATGTCAGGGTGTCTACCATCTGTGATATAGATTCAGTGTCTGACAACGACTCAAGGGAATCCAGTTCTGCCCTAAGCTCAACATCAACAGAGTCCAGGTGTGTATTCAGTTGTGGGCGGAGTAATTGCCACAAGGCCTGCAATGTGAGTTTGTGTGTTCGCATTGCACAAGTCAATTTATTTTGTAATTTACATCACATATGGTGGCCATCTTAATTTCTTGGTATATTGAGGGTTAAATAATGGCCTCAATGGATTGCTTTTACCTGGAAACATACAAAGACATTTCATTTATGTTTGTACCATAGATATGACAAAAATGAATTTTTCATGTTTCGGTGGCGGCCATTTTGGATTTGTTACGCTTAAGGATTAACCGTTGAAAATACAGCCGGGCAAACCCCCTAGATCGACTTAGAATACATAAATATGTCTAAAAATGTTGTTTGCCAGTCGTAAACATTAAATGCCTCTTTTTTATGAACATTTTCGCATATTCTGCCGAGTCTATTAAGGGTACCTGATGAAGGTTATTTCAGCAAAACGTTGTGCGCACTAAATTAGATATCTAGGTTTTATTTGTTCATTGAGATGTCTATATGATCATGAGCCAACACATTTGAGTTTTGTAATAAGGTTACAATTGTTTTCTCTATGTCAATGATATATTTTTCAAATGTTGTTCGTGCATCATCAATATTAGATTGATTGATTGATTTATTGTGTTTAATGCCACTTTCAGCACTATTTCAGCTATTTCATGCCAATTGGTTTTAGTGGTGGAGGAAGCCGGAGTACCCAGAGAGAACCACCGACCATGGGGAAGCAACTGGTAAACTTTATCACTTGCAACTGCAAGTCGAGTGCACCCTTTTTTGTGAATTACACAGCCGGGCCCGAACCTACCCTGTATTGGTGATAGGCTTGTATGAGTTGTTAGGTAATCAAACTACATTGTACCTAACTCATTGAGCCACCCGGGCCCTCAATGAGGACAGACCCTAAACATATAGTGCAGAGAGACATAGCATTAACATCACTGTGATAAGACATTTAACTCTTTTTAGGGATACTGGTAACTTTCTTTGCTCAGAATAATCAATTTACTTACTTTGTTATCCATTTTTAGTGATAGCAATTAACACTTTAAATACAAAAGATGTATATACTACTTACTTAGTCCTTGCTATGCCTCATGGCACATAGGGCAAGGACAAGTTTCCTCCACTCTTCTCTGTTGTTGGCTTTTCTTTCTATTGTACCCTAAGTGTATCCTCTTTCCTTTATTTCATTTTCGATGGTGCACCTCCATGTTGTTTTCGGTCTTCCTCTTTTTCTTTTCCCTTGTGGTGTCCATCTTAGGGCTACCTTAGTCATGTCTTCAAATGGTTTACGTATAACATAACAAAGCCATCTCCATCTTTTTTGAATCAACAAAGTCTCCATGTCCTTGGTGTTTGTGATGTCATGCAGATCTTTGTTGGAGATTTTGTTCGGCCAGAATATCTTCATTATCTTTCTTAAACAAGTGTTATGGAAGCTGGAGAGTCTGTTGATATCTTCATCAGTCATTCTCCGGCACTCTGAGCCATATAGGAGCACAGATAGTACACAGCTGTTATAAAGTTTAAGTTTGGTCTTCTTTGAAAAGGCTGTTGTCTTCCAGATTTTGCCTAATCTGATGAATGCTGATCTAGCTTTTCCTATTTTTTTCAGCTCCACCCTCCGTTGTTATACAGCTTCCTAGGTAATTAAAGGAGTCTACTGTATCCAGTTGTTTTCCTTCTACAGGAGCGGATCCAGGATTTCAAGGGCGGGCACTTATAATAATTGCGGCGAGTGGAGCGAGGTGCCAAAATTTTTGGGGTATTTCGTGTGAAAAATCACGATTTTACGCAAAAAAATCATATTTTTTCCAATTTTAGGGGGGATGCATGCCAGGTACACCCCCTCTGGATCCGCCCCTGTTCTACAAATATGACTGTCAATCTCTCTGTGTTGAGGTACATTAATTTTGTTTTCTTGGCATTGATCTTAAGGCCAATCATTCTAGCATTATCTTCTAACATTCTGGTCTTTTCCTGCATATGGTCTTCAGTATGCGATAATAACCCTAAATCATCAGCATAATCTGTATCCTCAAGTGTGGTACATAAGTGTCCATCTCAGTCTGGTGTTACCTTTTGTTAGGGTTGTTCTCATTACCCAATCAATTGCAATTATGAAGAGCACAGATGACATAACACATCCCTGTCTTACTCCTGATTTTACAAGTAAACTAGTGTCAGCTTCAGAGTTGATGGTACATGAGAAATTTGTATAGAACTGCTTGATGAGTTGCACTATCTTAAGATATATTGTTAAAACAAAACAAAAAATCTATATCACAATGACGAGTGATACATCTATCACAGTCATATATTACACTATGTCTCTCCCTATACTGTAATATGACTGAAAAATATTACACTGTGACAGGGGCTGTCTTGGTCGTGATCTTATGGTAGTTGGATTTACAATTCAACTACATTTGTACCTGCTTAATCAATGCCTATCACCACTAAAACGTTGCTCATTCGAATCCTGCTCATGGTGAGGTGTACTTGATACAACATTATGTGATAAAGTTTATCAGTGATTATTGTTGAAAGTGGCGTTAATCACCCTAACCTAAACCCATTAAACATTTATAAAGCAGCAATTAATGTGGCTCTCTTAGGGTTGTATGAATCAATATTCTCCAAAAGTTCTTTGACTACTAATTCAAAGTGGCAAATCAGATGCCTTCTGCTGCCATTAATGTTGATCAGATGTCAACAATGCAGTTAACTTATTTTGATAGGTCGAAACAAGAATCCAATCAAACCTACCATAGCTATTGTATGCTGGATATGTATTATCTGTTTTTAGTAGTTTAAGGTTTATAGATATCGATATTTAGTAAGACCCAGCTTATATGTGTTTTTATAATTAAATCATGTGACATGAATTGACAAATCATAATATGATATTATAATAATTGCTTTTAAAGTTTCTATCAATGAGAAACAAAAATTGGCCATTGTGACTAATGTTTTGCTAGCTCATGAATAGGGACCTTACATTATATATTTATACCAACTAACAAATCATTTGGCTTTCAGGTTTTCAGTTTTGGCAAAGGAGAAACAAGAATTGCTTATAGTGAACATATGTTTTATTTTTGCCAAATCAAGATGAAAATGGGATTTTTTTTATAGAGGACCTCACAAGCATCATTTCTGCAAAGTATTGGTTCAAAAGGTTGTGTGGCTACAAAGAAGAAAATTAAAATGTGAAAAGTCTATGGATTAACAGATGGATGAAAGACAATGGGTGTCAAGTGAAGGCAACCTTTCAAATGTTCTTTGGCCAGATGAATTAAAAACAACTTGTTACTTTAAATTAGACCTTTAACAAAATAAATGACCTTGATAAGAATAAGTGATAACATGCCATAAAGTTTTGCATCAATCTTAAAATCTCAGAAATAAGTACAGTAAAACCTGCCTATATAACAAATTACTGTCTATAATGGGCAGTCTCAGTTTCCCATTAATGAATAGTGCTTATAATTTTAACCTGTATATAAAGAGCAAATGCTCATACCGGTAACATTTTCAGGTCCCTTGAGTGGCCTTTATATACAGGTTTGACTGTAATTCCATATTATTTCTAAGTTTCTACATGAATATTATTGTCCACATCAGATACATCTGGTTTTTAATGTTAATGTTGTGTGTCATCTCTCTACTGGTTCCCTGTGTCATCTGTCTACTGGTATCTCTGTGTCTTCCTCATTTTCAGTGTACAGATCTTCAGACTCGTACTTCAGTTCTTCTAACAGTTCATTTATTTTGTCTATTGCATCTTTTAACCTGGAAATTAAAAAGTTAAATGTTAAAAAATGTGAGCCAACACCTGGTAGTGAAGTGTCAGGTTAGGGTTATTGTGTTTAATGCCATTTTCAACAATATTTCAGCTATATCGTGGCAATCAGTTTTATTGGTAGAGGAAACCAGACTACCCTGAGAAAACCACCGACCTGTCCACTGACATATTTTATCACATAATGTTGCATCAAGTACACCTCACCATGAATGGGATTCAAACTCACAACTTAAGTGGTGATATTCACTGATTGCACAGGTAGGTGTAAATCCAAGTACCTTACGATCACAACCACGATGGCCTTGTGGAGTGTCAAAGAAGAAACATTGAAGTGGATACCTAAGTATGCACGGTTGTCAATTTAATTATGCTAAATTTTCATTTTAACTTGACAACAAATGAAAACAACAAATTAAAAGTAATATACAATGAATTATGTAGCAGCTTCGTAAATGTGATGGAAGAGTTCTCCCACTATGGAGCATGATACCATTACAACGTATACCATTGATCACAAAATAAAGGTAAACAATATTCAAATTCAAGATTGTCACTAAAATCAAATAGATCTAAAGCACGACAATGCAGATGATAATGCTGCTTTTGCATGACAACATATATATCGGCTCAAATAATCTCCTTCCTCTATATCTCTGGGCAAATTAATGACAAATCTTAACAGAATGAATCTTTGGATGTCCCTTTTCAATACAATATCGTTCCTAGTAATAAAGTTTAAGACAACCCTTGGAAACTTTTACGGTCACCATCATGACTTGATTTACAGTTGTGGAATGTCTGTGTCACAGATGATCATGGAAATCTTCCGTTTGTAGTAGACAAATTTCATACATTCCCCATTCATGACTTGTCACTGAATATAATTTATACTTGGATTCTTAACACAGCTAGTGTAACAGGAACTGCTTAGCTTTTGAGATCATCTGAGTTCAACCTCAGTGTTTAGTGTGGTTCATGTTGTTCAATATTAAGCTTTCTTTGTAGTGTTTTGTGAATCAAAGGGCCGTCGTGACCGTGATCGTATGGTAGTTGGATTAACAACTACCTATGCAATTAGTGCCTATCACCACTGATGTTGTGAGTTCGAATTTCGATCAGGGTGAGGTGTACAACATTATGTGATAAAGTTTGTCAGAGAATTGCTACAGGTCAGTGGTTTTCTCCGGGTCCTCCGATTTCCTCCATCAATAAAACTGACAGCCACGATATAATTGAAATATTTTTGAAAGTGGCATTAAACACCACCAAACCAACCAACCCTTTGGTATTTTCAAACTTTTGTTCTGACGACAATATGATCATGTACTGGTACTTACTTTTCTTTTTGTTCTTCAGACTGTTCCTTGTGTTCTAGCTGATCAGGATGATCCACCTGATTTTGTCTTGATAACTGATTTTGTACTGTCTAAAATAAAGTAAAAAGGAAAAAACAAAATTGAAACTTTATATAGGCTTACGGTTATAATGTTTAACGCCACTTACAACAATATTTGAGTTGGAGGAAACTGGAGTACCTGGAGAAAACCACTGATAAACTTTATCACATAATGTTGTATCGAGTACACCTCGCAATGAGTGGGATTCTAGCTCACAACTTTAGTGGTGATAGGCATTGATTGCACAGAAAATTGTAAATCCAACTAATCCAACTGAAATATTGCACCGTTCAGACACATCCTATATCTGAGCCAACTAGTCTTTCCTCTTACTCCTTAATGCTGTGTATTTAGTGCATAAGTAGCAAATACTAATTGTATAGTCTGGTTTGACCTGACATACTAAGCATTACACTAACCATGTGGTGCAGTCAAATATGAGAATATTTAGTCAGTGTTTATAATTTCACAATTACATTTTTTCTTTTATAAACTATTTAAGGATTGATCACAATTTTTGTTCGATTCATAAAGAAATAACCTCAATCAGGTTGTACACACCGTGTAACCCGTGTAGAGGGTTACGCAAGGGTATGTACAACCTGATTTAGAGGTTATTTCGAATGAACCGAACAAATAATTTTGATCAATCCTTATAAATTAATTCAAACTTTTTTTTGTTATGATATTGAAAAATATATTTATTTTTTCAAAATAAGGCAAATAATCTGAAATAAATTTAAATAACCCCAAAGGTACCTCATTTAAAGAAACTCACCTAATGACAATGGCACGTGACACCTTGAAAACGACGTCTATTGTTAGATTCCGTTCATTGACAAATAACCTCAACTTTTTAAACCAATCAAATCACATATAAAATGATATGTTACTCTAAATTTAATTAATTTTTCTTTGGATCAACTCCTACTTTGAAATACTTCATATAGGTATAATAAAAACAATCTTACAATTTCTAATTTTTTCTGTTCTTGATCTTGTATTTTACCAATCAGCGCAGACACAGAAGTTTGTTGATGGTTGTCATTTAATCTGACTTTAATTGTTATAATATCCTTTGATATTTTGTTGAATGTCTCTGTAATCTTGTGTACCAATTGTTTATACAGTGGAAAATTGTAATTTGGATGTCCCTTCAAATAAGCTTGGAAACCTCTGAAAAAAATAATTTACAATTTGTATGACTTTTAAAATAAGACAAATTAATGCATTTTTGTAGCACAGTCAAACCTGTATTAAGACGTCACCTTTGGGACAAACAAAAAATGGCCTTTTAAGACAGGTGACCTCTTAAAAGAGGTTCAATTCAGATAAAATTTTCTATGACAGGCCACGAAAAATTTGACCTTTTAATACAGGTGACCGCATGGGAAGGTCTGACTGTAGGTCCCAATACCATATATCCTAGACTGTAGATAATTCTAGCAAAATCTACATAGACGATACAAAAAGTCTTTCGCTATAGTTCTAAAATGCTAATACAAATATATCCTATTAGACACTTATTGACGGGCATGACGGTAATAGCAAGTTTATTGTTCCCTGAGGCTGATACACCAAGTATTGCTCGAGGCACAGACAAAGGCAATAGCCATTGTTGAGGGGGAAAATAAACTTCCTATTACCTGAATATCCAGTCAATAAGTGTTTTAATATAAGGAACAGCATAAGAGACTTTAACACCATGGACAGACACAGAACCTGCTCACCATTTTGTTGTTGTCGTCTGCAGGTTTCAAGATTTTAGTTTAGCATATGAAAAATCATTTTGAATTGTCCAATACAGTGTTTTCTTGAATGAATCAAGAAAATTAAAATTTTGCAAAAATATATGGCGTCTCACTCTCTGATGAATAGCATAGGACAGGTGGCAAAGTCTTCTGGACTATTCATTGGCGAATAGTTCAATATACAATTTACCAGTAAATAGAATATTTATGAACATGTCTTTTTATCTAGGAAAACTTACAAATGTATACTGACGCATAATAAAAATGTATATACAATACGATGCTCTTGCTGATAAACGAAATTGATCCCCTGCAGTGTCCAGAACAAACCTGTATCAGATTTCCTTGATAAGAACCTCTGAGGGTTGTTGCTAACAAGGACACTACAAAACCAAGTGTTCCTAGTGGTAAAGCTTGTAGTAGTCAAATCTGTCCTGGTCCTTTCATCATTCATCACTTATCACCAGAATTTTAACATGAGTAGCACAATGGGTACCACTAGTGGAGCAGGAACTGCTTACCTTTCCAGAGTAATAAAATTTCCTCCAATTTTTTTTTATTTTGGCAAAATTTGAGTTGCTCAACCTCAGTTTTTTTTGTGTATTGCTCATGTTGATCATTATTTGTGTTTATTTTTTTCCGTTTGGTTATTGTGTTGTCTGTCTATCGATTTACGGTTTCTGGTTACTCCTCTGGTACCTTTCACATTTTGTTCTGGTCTTTAGATTTTTAATAGATATTTTCAAGCTTCAATTTGTTATACAGTCTTCGTGTTAACCCACTTGCCCGAAGCCCAGGACAAGTAAAATTGGATTCGGACAAGTGAAAATTAGGAAAGAATTTGCTTGAATAAATAAAAAAAAATTCTAAATATGGCTATCGGGTAAGTAAGTGAACAAAATTATGGCAAAGACTATTATATTGAACTCTACATGTACTTATCACATATATAGCATGCACAAGTGTGAATTATTGATTCTAAAATTAAGCATTATTTATTTACATGAACAGGCGTGTTGTTTTAATAGGTGAGAAAAACTAATGGGAAAATTATCTTGCTAAAAACAGATTTTAATGATCTTGTACTTTTATTACTGAATATAAAAATGTGTAAAAGTATTGATCAGTTTGTTAATTTTTTTTTCATGCCAATTTTACCCAATATTGTTAATGCTGAATGTAGTAGTTTGAAGTAAATATGTAAAAACAAAACTAGTGCTGACTTTGTTAGTGCTGCATGTATGATGTCTCTTTACTTTAATGTAATGAATGTTATTTATTGAAATACATTTGTCATTGACTTCATAATAAAATTGCTTAGATAATTGATGCATCTTTCTATTATATGCTGGAAAAAAACCATTACAAACCAATACAATTTAAAACAAAAGCACAACAAAGTGCTCTTTTTATCATTAAAAAATGCCCTGCCCTTTGCTGGCACCCTGCCCCTTTCAAATTCTAGCTGGAGCACTGTTTATGGTGTTTAACGACACTTTCAACAATATTTCAGTTATATCGTGCTGGTCAGTTTTATTGGTGTAGGAAACCGGAGTACCCGGAGAAAATCACCGACCTGTCGCAAGTCACTGATAAACTTTATAATGTTGTATCGAGTACACCTCGTCTAACCGGAATTCGAACTCACAACGTTAGTGGTGATAGGCACTGATTGCACAGGTAGTTGTAAATCCAACTACAATATGATCTTGATCACAAGTCTACTCCTGTAATTGAAAGAAGATACATCTATGTGCTTTTAAATTATTCTAGTGCTAGGCTTATAATGTGTTTTATTGCTTTCATATTCTTTTTTGTTCCTTTTATTTTTTTTTAATTTATTGTGTGTACGTTTCGTTATTGTTTGTACATGTATGTACTTGTATTTTTTATGTCTGATTTAAGAGCTCATTAGAGCTGGTGATATAATTGTTTGCTTCTTTCCACTCTAAATAGTGGCTTAGCCTCAATGGACACAATTACAACTGGACAAACGAAAGACTTTAAAATATTCAAATTGTTGATAAACTTTTCAAATACAATGTACCAGTACATACATTTGTACATTAAAAAGTCAAATTCTTTGCTTTTATGATGTAGTTAAACTTGAATTAAATAGTTTTGCATATTATAAAAATATCATATCTCTTGCATTAACTTAATCATATTTTGAGTATCTTTATAATGTTTTTTTTTTTAATCAAGATATTGGCCATTCATAATGGTGTCCTGTGAGTTCATTATTAGTATTGGTATGGGAAATATGGCTTATTTGTTGGATGTCTTCTAATTAGTTGCTTATTCATTTTATTGGTATTTATACTTTTTTTACTTAACATAAAAATATATCTTTAATGCAAGCCAACATTAAGCAGACATATCGAAAATCCAAGACGACTTGTCTGACATTCGGTCAGACAATTTTTAAAAAACTGTCTGACCGAAAGATAATTTGTCTGACCGAATAAAAACCTAAATAGCCACCACATATTCCACATCGCCATTAAAAACTCATTTATTTGTTTAACATGTTTACTTCAAGAATAATTTTTTAGGTATTCATCATATTTCGTGACATTCTCAATATTTGTTCAAAATTAAAAAGCTCAAACAAAACACTCATCTTCATAATCATCATCAATGTCTTTGTGGAAAAAAAATTATGATTTGTTGTGGAAAAAAATTCTTTCCCGACATTAAATTCACCTCCCCCCTTTTTTCCACCTAAGATAAGAAAATGATGGTTTACCAAAACAAGAACACTTTTAATATTTTTATAGAATGTTATTTTTAATGTGGTCATAAGTAAATAAGGCATTGTTTGTTTTCCTTGCCAATAACTCTCTGTAAGTGATGCTGACTCAAATGTGTTTTGGCAACACATTTTCCTTCGGTTTCCAGTTCGTCCGTATTGTATTTCTCAAATCATGAATCTTTCGTACCTAACCATGTCGAACCATTAAGCTACGATTTTTTTTACAAATGACAATGTACCAAGAAATTAGGTTTTAAGAACATATTTAATGAAGAATACGAACTTTATCAATCTAAAGAAACTTACGAATATATATTTTCAAAATACAAATAGTGAAAATGATAATCGTTTTGGTTTATTTTAAAGACCGATCTAGTCGAATGCCAATCTATGTTTGGGCGAATTATATTTCTTTAAGGGAAGTTACTAGATTAGGATTACGCAATGGTCAAGTTTAGTTATTCACAGAAGACACTTATTTAAAGAAATAAACATGCTATTGCAAGAAAGATCGACTTTTAAAGACACCGTTTGACGGACTGACAAAAAGAAAATTGTTTCCTGACAGAAGTAGAGAACAAATTTTTACCGGACTTTCGGATCGACATGCCGAAAACATAGTCGGACCGGTTTAATTTTTACCTGTCAGGTCCGACATATTTCGATATGTCTGCATTACTATCTTGCTTGTTGATTCGTATGAATTGTTCACATTTGCATCTGTTGAAGCTAAATGTTATTGCATAAATTGTATTGCATACCACAGGAGTTTGAAATAGCATTGGAAGGGATAAAGCATAGGGGTCTGTAAATCGTGTTTGTATGATCAAAATACAAGACTTCAAGAGGCAATATCGAGGGCCAGTAGTGGTGTACCTCGACAGATAATCTCGTTGATATTATCTGTATCTGTATTGAATACGTTGTAGTTCCCGGAAAACGGTTTTTTATACAACTGTATTTAGGATTTCTTCGGATTTAATCTCAACGAGATTACCCGACAATGGCGACAGAATATGTAGGCCCATTTTGCTTTTTTTCAATGGTTACTCTGAATTCTAAAACACATACTCTTCAAATAAATTGTAAGTCTCTACTCTTTCTTGCTGGAGAAAATGAAATCTCTTAAGTAATTTAATAGGTGTCGTCTCAAATGAATTGTCTTCTGAATCTGTCATTTCACCGATGGGGAGATAAATACTCAGGGGAGGGAAACTAGAATATTGGTTCAATAAAATTGTAGTGTTAAGTCTAGAGAGTAATCGAACAGAAAATTATATCCGAAAATAACTACTAGTATTCAGTCGAAAAGCAAACTCATTAATGGCGTCGCTGGTAAAACCACGGGTCACGTGATTCTAATTTGAAAATGTTGACATTTTCATCGGTCATGAAAATTGTAGAACAAAGACGTCGTTTATTTATACCGTAGAAAACATCAAAACGTCTTCTATTGTTTTCTTTTCAGCAATAATTACTTCCACGATTTGTTTATTAGATTTGAGTTAAAACGGGAGATTATTATTAAAATTTTTATGATTTAGAGGGTGACCCCCTCGATGGAATGTCGCCATCGCATTGGAATAAAATGCAAATATATTAAGTTTGCAGTAGAGTGACATTCTCAAACTTCACACTGCGCCAGGTTATATATTTATTTAACGAAATGTTTCTCTGGTACACGTTTTTATTTATTAATAAAAAATTCTGTCAGCTTTTAGTGCCGAAAAATTGTCGGTCAAGAAAGATAACTCCGTACCATCGCATTGAAATAAAATGCAAATATATTAAGTTTGCAGTAGAGTGACATTCCCAAACTTCACACTGCGCTAAGTTATATATTTATTTAACGAAATGTTTTTCTGGTACACGTTTTTATTCATTAATAAGAATTTCTGTCAGCTTTTAGTGCCGAAAATTATTCAGATTCAGAAAAATTGTCAGTCAAGAAAGATAACTCTGTATGAATTTTCGTATTTCTAAAAATAAATTTAGAACGAACCCAGAGGAACTATGACTTAAATACACGCTGTGCACAAATGTTAATGCCGATGCAGGCTGCTATTTTAATAGCATATGCATATAATTAACAACAAATTTTGGAATATACAAACATTTAGAGACCGACCATAGTTGCAAAGGCGAAAAGAGGGGGGGGGGGGCTTCGTTCAGAATTTTTTTTTTCGGACAACACCATACATGCCAACTCTCGAGAGACTAAAAGCGGTAGAGGAGTCTGGGATCCCCCCGTCCCCCTTAGAATTTTTTTTTCAGAAGGACGCAAAATGGTGCATTCTGTTGCATTTTGGATTTAAAATCTGTTCAGTCAAATCTTGAAATATAGTATGCAAAAATGGAAATTAGCATTTTTACATATATACAAGTCAAACCTCGGTCCCTCGAACTCTGATGGGTCGAATACCATGGATGTCTC
>MJUT01002201.1:501842-516616 GCA_002080005.1 Gigantidas platifrons | reverse complement strand
AAGTTAAATAATATGAAATATTGACATCCACACTTGTCTTTTGGACAGCACATTTCTGTGTCCACACTTGTATACATGTATAAAAAAAAGTTAAATGCGACCAGGAGTTAAATGTGTCCGCACATGAGTGCATGTAGGCCCACTATACTAATTATATTCTATACAGTTTGTGTTTATTGTGTTTAACGCCACATTCAACAATATTTCAGTTATATCGTGGTGGTAAGTTTTATTGGTGGAGGAAACCGGAGGACCAAGAGAAAACCACCGACCTTCCGCCAGTCACTGGCAAACTTTATCACATGATGTTGATGTTGTATTAGCACACCTCGCCATGAACAGAATTCGAACTCACAACTTAAGTGGTGATAGGCACTGATTACACAGGTAGTTGTAAATCTAACTACCAAATGATCTCGACTACGACTGTAGTTTGTGATTCAGTCTTAAGCTGGGGTCTAGTATAGTATGTCATTCGTTAAAAAGGGAGGTTGAACATTAGATATAGACATCAAAAGGTTTTTAGATATATATTTTGCATAAACTTTATGACCAATGTACATAATTTTATCTCTTAGTGTAAACCCAATGCAAACAAATAGAAATTTAAAGGACTATAAACAATAAATTGAATGTTTGTCACCAAGTATCATGTCTTTATATATCTCTTTTGGTCGAAAAAATGTACTAAGCGATTGATTTAATATTTCCTTTGAGTGAAATATTTTCTTTGTTAAGTTTTTGTTTTAAACTTTCTATTATGGAAATTGATACACTTTGTAAGAAGAGAAATAACAAGCAATGTTCCATAGTATACTCACAAGAGGAACAGGCAGTTTAATTTAAGTAATGTTTATTTAAAATATTTGCATGCATTTTGTGCATACAAATTTTAAATAGTTTGGGTTTTTTTTAAAACAAAGCAGCTTCTAATATTTCTTTCTTTAAAACGTAAATGTAAACCAAATATGACTACCCACACTTCGTCAATTTTCAAAATATGCGCGACAGTATAAAATTATCCAAATGTTCCCATTGAGAACCTCACATTATTTTAAAATACATAAGTGTTATGTTCCATGTTGATCACAACAACATCCAGTAAAACATGGCAGGAATTTTACCAGTAACGGAATCCAGAGAATCTATCCGAAGTAAAGGATCATCAACATTAGATATTAGGGAACCACAGACACTGCCCTTTCTTAAGGAAGACACTTTCACAGACACTATCTTAGTGATAGAAGGACGTAAAATTTACATTCACAGATCTTTGTTGGGATATGCGTCACCTTATTTTACAAAACTTCTAAATAATGCCCACAGTACTGCTCTGTCGGAAAAGAAATCTAAAGCGGAACTTAAAATTGCGGATAGAAACTATGCTGATTTTGTAGACATGTTTTCTTTCTTTCATCCTGGAGTATGCCGAGAGTTGAATGGTAAGTCGATTGATTTTTTAATATATTGTTTTATCATATCGCGGTATGGCGGCAGTTGAATGGAACGTTAGTGTATGTGTTATAAAACTGCTCCATTCCGCGGTAAGTTGAATGACGAGAGCATTCATTCTTGGTATATTAGTGTATGTGTTATAAAACTGCTCCATTCCGCGGTAAGTTGAATGACGGGAGCATTCATTCTTGGTATATTTGCTTTCTTCCCAGCGTACATCGCGAGATGAAAGGTACTTGGATTGAGTTTTTAATTATTTCATTCCTCGTGTTCACTATGATAAGTTGTATTATTTTTTATATTGACGATGACTATCGGATTAGAAATTTGTTTTATTCTGTATCTATTGATATGTTTTAAATACAATGTGCAGTTGTATATAAGAGAATTCTTAATCATAATAGAGATAATGTCACGTAGAATCAAGCAGTCGTGGTATTTGGGTGCAACTTTAAAGCTGATTTTGCTGGTTTATCATATTTATCATTCGCGTAGTGTGGACATAATAAAATGTGTGCCGTACTTACATTTTATGGTGTACATATATAATATTTTCAGTTTTGAACAGATGTGGTCAACAGTTTAGCCTTTTACAACTTTTTCGAACGAATATATTATCAGTTTTGGTTGTTCTTTTTGTTTATATTTGTGGAACTGTTGACCATCACTGTTTAAATTTTCTTTTCATAAATATCATATGTAGATGCTCCATTGAAAGACGTAATTCTGTGTGATAAAGATTGGTATAGTATGCCTTAAAAATAAAAACGTAGATATCTAATTTATTGTACTCGACGCATTTCTTGGATAACAATCATCGGGTAAACTCAAAGTCAAAAGCTGGAAAAGCTAAATAATTCAAAAGTCTTTGGGAGCAAGAATACAGAAGGGCCTAATCAGGGGCCGATATCGATTTGCGCCACAACTTACTTGCGCCAATACTACTTCTGCGCCACTTGTTTGTTCCAACCAGGGGTATCATTTGCGCCAATAAAATAGATATTCATTTGCGCCATTGTTATAAATTTATTGTTTTACTTTATAGACATTTATTTTAAAGAAACTAATTTGGATCATTTTGAATATGCTAAATGGCGCAAATTGATTCCGGTCTAATCAGGACAGTCAATATCGGATCAGGTTACCTGTACCTCTGGGAGATTACATTGGTTTTGATAAATATTATATACTTTAGAATCTTGAAATTTCATCAATAAATAATGTCGGTGCTGAAACACTGATTAAGTGACTGAGCGGGTGCTACCCTCGTGAAGTAAATATTCCAAATTGACGTTGCGAAATTTAATCGGTTAAAATAATACTCGGGTTGCAAATCGGTGTATAAGATGTGTTTTAATTTTATTTATTATTTTCTCTCATTTTTTAAATGACCGAAACATATTAGTATACAAAAACATGCATGTACAAACTGTAAACAGTCTGAAAAAAGACGGACTAAATTCTAGAAACAAAAGTAAGGATAATTGCAAACATATCTGAAAGATTTAATAGTTCAAGATCATCGTTTCTTTCAGATAAAATGGCACTTCGGCTGTTACCATTAGCAGATGAATATCAGATGGCGGCTTTAAAAGACCGATGTGAAAGGTTGCTTGTTTGTGTTCTCAAGAAGACACCGATGTCCAACAGAGCATCGAAGGGACCGCCGACATTAAAGAATCGAAAAGACAATACTCCTGAAATATTACTTAAATGCATAAGAGCAGCTGATCAAGGAAACTCAAAAGTCTTACTAGATCAATGCATTAAAATGTTTTCTAATCCAGAAATTGCCCTTAAGGACCTCAAGTCAACCAACGATATTTCTGATACCACAAAATCTAAAATCTTTGAAACAAGAATGGATGCTGCATCAAACAAATTAAGCAGAATGGCAAATGAGTTGGATAGAGAAAAACACGAGAAAGAAATGCTAAAGAAACAGCTATCGGATAGGTTTGTAAAGAAGAATCCAACCCCACGTTATGGATCTGAACCAACCATTGAGAAACCTCTTTCTAGCCCAGTGACCGTACACACCCGTCAAAACCATCATTACTTCACTCACCAACGGTATATAATAATCAATTTCATTTATTTCTATAAATTAATTCATTGGCACATTCCACATTCATATAGATTAGGATCTAGCTGGAAAAAAAATCAGCTATGGATTCGTACTTTTAATTGACCCCGTTTGGAGTCTGCAAATGGGAGAAAACAGTAGCTTAATGGTAAAAAAAGACAATTAAGAGTAAGTAACTGTTTTGCAGCTAGATGGTACGACAATCACTCAGCACACTGCTATATTTCAAATTAGCTAGACATAGACATAGATATATATATATATACATATACATATATATATATCTTTTAATTTCACACACGATTTCAAAAACTGTAAATTATAGCAATTATGAATTAATTTATAGAAATGTTTTTGCACAGCTGTAGCTGCTTATGTACAGTGCATGTAAACTAATAGAAGTTATTAGACATAGAAGCTAATGCTTATTTGTTTTCTTCATTTTCACTGATTTTTAGACTTGTCAAAGTAAAATTTGATTTTGTTTAAGTATATCAAAAATACTGAATAAAATTGAACAGCAATTGAACATGTCAATCTACATCTTAAACTATGTTACTATTTCATTAATAAAAAAAAATAACAATCATATCAGAAACATAAAATTTCGTAAATATCAAGCTTTGTTTAACAAAAAGTGACAAAGAATTTTAAGCTTAAAATTAATTTTCAAGTTGTATGACAAATTCTGCAACGTATAAGAACTGCAAGTAATATCAGTTCTTTTGTACTTGATAATATTAATTAAAGAATTGTATTCATTTCTATTATTTACCGCCATCTGGATGATGTAATTCTTTTGTTCATGAATATAAATGAAATAATGCTCACTTAGAATTTATAGAACAGTTTATTAAGAAAACACTCAGACACATATAAACGTGTAACATAAGGTCAAATATAACAAAATAATGTTAATTAACATGACGGAGTAAACAAATGACAAACAGAATAGTTAATACAAACATGCTTCATAAAAGTTATGACAAATATTCTTTATACATATAATATACAAATTCATAATAACGCTGCAATTTTTCTTATAAACATAGATACCTTTTTATATAATTGAGAGTTACAAATTGAGAGTAGACCTACAAGTTTAAAATAAGATGGATGGATTCTATAATAATTCGGTATATACTTGTTTCTTAATATTACAACAATTTCATTTTCACATAAGAACAGAATATGAAATTCATCCCCAATCCCATTCCCACAAAAATTACATTTTCTGTCTTCCATTGGGATATTATACCAGCGTCCTGTTTCGATTGGTAAACGTAAATTTAATGTTCGGAATTTAGTTATCCATTTTCTATTATATTCACTGAGCCTTAATAAATAGTTTTCAAAACAAAAATCATTTTTAAATCCTGAGTAAAATTGTCCACGGGACGAATTATTTATGTCACTGTGCCATTTTTGTATAAACTGATCCCTTAAAATTTGCTTAACCATATTCTTGTCGAAGTTTCCAACCTGATTTTGAAAAATATATCCCAGTCCAACTTCATTAAATATAGACTCCACGCATTTAATCCATTTGAAATTTTGCTGATTTTGTTCATACAAGGACAACATTAATTTATATAAAATGCTACTTAATTTTGATTCACTTTGAATAAGCCTACTCCAAAAGGATATCATTCTGAGCTTAACTTTAATCTAAATAGGAAATCTTCCAAGTTCTCCCAGAACCATAAAATTAGGAGTGGTATTTCTAACTTGAAGTACTCTTTTACAATATTTCAGGTGGATTTGTTCAATAAATTTCAAATTTTCATATCCCCATACTTCAGAACCATAAATTAAAATTGGCTCAATCATGGAATCAAAAAGTAATAATTGGATATCTACAGGTAAAGCTTCTTTTCTAATAAGTTTATACACACAGTACAGTGCCTTTTCTGCTTGTTCTACAAGTTTTTTCTTTGTTTCTAAAAATGTACCATTATATTTAAATATAACACCGAGGTATGAATATGTGTCTATAATTTCAAGAACCTGTCCTTGTAATGAAAAACCAAAATTATGGCGAAATTTTTTTTTACAGAAAATCATAACTTTAGTTTTATTAACATTGACTTGTAATTTCCAAATCTCACAGTATGACTCAAATATATCTAGGGCTTTTTGTAATCCATCTTTACTCTCAGACAAAATAACAGTATCATCTGCATATAAAATAACAAACACTGTAATACACATGTAGTTCACTCTCAAGTTTATCTCTTATATTTTCTAATTGTATCTCCCCTAATTGACAAAAATAGTCTTCAAGATCATTTAAGAAGATCGAGAAGAGAAAAGGGGACACATTTTCGACCTGACGAACACCTGTAAGACAAGGGAAAATATCCGACTGACCGCCATTATATTGAACACATGATTTGACACCAGTATACATATTGAAAATTACTTTAAAACATTTACCCTTTATTTCACTTCTTTGTATTTTTTTCCACAACCCTGTTCGCCAAACCGTGTCGAACGCTTTCCGAAAATCAACAAATGTACAAAATAATTTTTTTCCAAACGAAAAGTATAGTTCAATAAGTGCATGTAAAACAAATATTATTATCGTGGGTTGAGTATCCTTTACGGAAGCCGGTCTGGTTTTCAGAAATTATACCAAGTTCATTAGAAAAAATATTAAGTCTAGTATTTAAAATGGAAGTAAACAATTTTCCAAGACAACTAATAAGGGTAATAGCACGAAAGTTATCAGGATCAGTAGGACATCCTTTGTTTTTAAAAATTGGTTTTATGACACCACAAGTCAAATTTTCAGGAATAATACCCGTATTCAGCACAATGTTGAATAATTTACAATAAATTTTAACTAAAAACGGAGGAGAATGTTTTAAATATTCATTTAGTATCTTGTCTGTACCCGGAGCTTTATTGTTTTTCAAGTTTTGGATGGCTTCATATACTTCTAAATCTGTTATAATACCATTCAAAATTTCATCGTAAATAGGGTTATTACTTACCTCATTTATATCAATATCATCGGTTTCCTCTTCACCCTCCCCATACTGACCTGCATTTAATTTTTTTTAAATATTCAAAAAAAAATTCTCCAGATCTATGTCTGGGTTGTCCTTTTTATTTTTAGAATACTTGTGTAATGTTTTCCAGAAAGCCTTCGTGTCTGATTTAGACAAAGATCGAAGATCCGTTGAACACTTCTCTCTATATGAGCTATAGCTAGTATTCAATTCTTTCTTGTAGTCCTTTGCTACATTGTTTAAAGAATTTTTATTTACATCACTTTTATCTTTTTTAAATTTATCTCTCGCTCTATGAAAATTATCTCTTTTTGTTTTGCATTCCCTTGTAAACCATGGTTTATTGTTACATGTACCTGATTTTCCTGGTTTACTATTTTCTGGACCAAAGACTATAGCTACAGTATTTATTAATGTAGCTCCAATGTCATCTAATACACTATTTACCTGGTCAGGCGTAACAGTACCTGTATTTAAACTATCGAGTATAGACAAGTCAGTTATTGGACGACTTCTTAATATAAATATCGTACGCCTGTCACCAATGGTCCATTTTACAAAGACGTTTTAATTATTTGATGTTTTAGGCAAATTAAATATGCTGAAAATATTCTTGGACCTGTAACAGAGTTTTCACGAGATGACTTCAGAGATGGAATGTAAGTTCTGAAAAATCTACATTAATTACAACAGATATATCCTTTAGTTTGAAGGGTCATATGGGGATGTCTTACACACAAAACACGTAACCTTTATTTTGGATAATGCTAGCAAAATCTTGAACAAACAAAATCAGAATCAAAATGTGTATGTGAGCTGTGATATATTTGTATGTTAGGGGTATCGATTGGTCTATTTTATTTTGGAACTGGTCAGATAGTGTGGTATTTTTTTTTTATTTTCCATTGTATTATATCCTAAGATGACCCTCATTTCGTGGCAGGCGTACTTTACAAATATTTTTATAAAACCTTTGTTTTTTGTTTTGCTTCGCTGTGTACATGGATATCAGACTTTGGGGATTCTGTGTTCGCTTTAATGTATTGCACATTGATTTCGAAATAGTAGCTCTAGACACAGCTTTGCGAATTTAACTGATTTCGAAATAGTAGCTCTAGACACAGCTTTGCGAATTTAACTTAAGCAATAAGACAAAATTTAAGAAAGAACACTAATTTCTATGTTTGAAGCTCAGTTTCTGAAATTATTCTATTTATGTTAAAATGATATCGATTATAGGTATACACTGCTTACTTAAGAAATAATTCATGGAAGCCCGAATTTATATTATTTTTACCACGGGTAGGCTAAAATATCGTTATAAATTGTCGATGACGTCATAAATTACAATGCTTGTAGGTATATATTATTTTTACCACGGGTTTGGACTCTTGAAAAGCGTTTGAAGGACGTCATATTAGAATAAGTGATTAACGATGTTTTTTAAAACGAGATGACTGAGAAACGTCGAGTTTTAAAAAACATCTTTAATTATTTTATAGCTATTTTGTATTCATAATTAAATAATTTTTGTTGAGATACTGACAATTTTTTAAACACAATTAATATTTTATATCGTTAATCACTTAATTATCAAGAATTTGGTAATGTGACGTCATTATAACAAGATAATACTACGTGCGTCCTTGACTACGCTTAGCGATTAGCGATAATATTGGAATCATCTCATGCGCTTACGTGATATGAAATATATCGGTTTTAAACATCAAAGGGAAAATAAACAAAATAGCGATAATACAAAATACAACACCGGTTATTTCAATGATATCTTAATTTATACACAATTTGTCTTATTTGTGTTATGGAAGCATTTTTTTTATGTGCACTGCTATTATAGTTCAACAAATAACAAATGTCTGGTGTTTGCAACATTTCACAAAATTGTTTCTGTGTATTCACTGCTTATAGACTGGCACATGTTTATCATGCTTGCATTGAACATTAATAAAGAATACTCTTAAATCAAATTAAATACCTTAATAGTTCTTATTACCTTTAATTTTACATTGATTTAAAGAATGTAAGAAATCAACCAATCGTCTCTTTTCATTTTGCCCCTTTCTGTGATTTTGATATTTTGACTTTAGAATTGTTATGACGGTGTTGTATTTTTTGTTCTTAGATTTATTATAGAATTAACAATAAGGGGGATAACTCAGAAGTAAGATTATTTGTTATTTTTGCATTGATAAGGTAATGTCTTTTTTTTTCAATAATATTCTTTTTCTGAAAAGACATTCTAATGAAATTTGAGAGTACAACCAAGATATATTATGCAACTGTTATTATATACCAATTCTGGCGCAAACATTTAAAGAACAAAAATCAGTTATGTACTAATATTTGGTTTGTCAGTAGTTTAAGTGCAAAATACTAACGCACACACAATGTCATGTTGGTTTTTAAAGCACACCACATTAGATTGCAAGAGTAATACAGTCCATTACCCTAATAATTAAATCGGTTATAATGAAAGATCGGTTATATTGAACTGATCATTTATCCCCATGAACACCCGTGGGTATATCAGGTATAAATACACTCATGATTGACTGTAACGAAGAGATTTCATGTTTCCCTAGAATTTCATTATTAGTGGACTAGACTGTATATCAGTTACCATGCACCAACAACTACCCTCCATATAAACACATCTACCATCATTCCCGTTTTTATCAAAACACTTTTTATCAATTCAACATTGAAAAGTTTAGAATTGTATAGGACTGTATAATGTAATAGAGAAAAAAATCGAGTTAGGAGTGGCTAAATTGGTTATTTTAACCAACAGTTGCATTTGATCGGACTCTGGAAAGAACTCAACTCATTCAAATTGAGCAATAATGTTTCTCACAAGAAATAAAAGAACGTATTTGTTTATTACTTGACAATGGAAACAACAGTGTACTCGGGTTTACGAATAAATCGATGAGAAATCGAATTCACCCAGTCCTCATCATATTTGGAAAATTGCCTTTGTTAACATTTCAAATAACTTTTCCAGTAGACGCATCTCTCTGTTCGGTTTGCTACAACACTATTTTTGGTCCAAATCAACTTTCAAAGCATCTGTTCTACACATGATTGTGTCTAATATTTCATTTTATTCTAAAAGTATAGAGAATGATAATAACCCCTGTTTTCGTAATGATAAACCCCTTTCTGTATATTTTTTCTTCTTTTCTAATATTGGATAAAAACAAAATCATACAATTTACAACAGATGACCTCTATGCATTCAATAATGTGTTTTGTTTTATTTCAGAACCCACAGAAACAATATGAAGTTAGATAAAGGCGATTTATAATACTGTTCTTCATAAAAACAAGAAACTGGAAAGGATAAAGGGGAAAATGTATTAGAACTGGTGTATACAATTCTATTATTTGTTAATTGGTTCACAGTCTGAAAAATGTAATATCAGAAACTCGGACATTGTTGCGTATTCTATATGAATAATGATTGAAAAGACTTATTTAAGCTATGTGAAAGAGGGAAATATTATTTTTAATAAATATATCTCACTGTTTTAGGATTGTTTTGTAATTTGATATAACAGATTATTAATTTGTATATAGCAATTTAGAAAAAAAAACTTGGTGTGACCATTCCCAGCTTCCACAAGATCTTCACTTATTTTTCAGTTAACAGAGACAAGATATCACGTACTATGGTCCATATAACCTTGGGGTCAATATACATGACTCACTTCCACCACTTCAAGTCAACAAGAGTGAGTGAGTGATTGTTGTTTAACGCCAAATGAGCAAGTTTTCAGTTATATCGTGGCGAGAACAAGTTGCATTTTTATACGACGACGACGATGATGATGATGACGACGATGATGATGATGATGATGTCCGCTTTGCTCTAGACCAACACGCGGAGTTAGATAACTCATGTCTTGTTTACGTTATTTCTGTTTGTTTACGTATAGTGCACGTGGTGTCCAACACATATTGTGTTGTGTTTTTGTTTTTGTTTTGTTTTTCTTCGTCTCTGGATTGTTTATTTTTGCTTGTCCCTTCGGTATTCTCTAAAATTTATCTAATCCAAAAATCGTAAAAACAGACAAAATCGATACCTCCTAACACAAACACATGACATCTCACTTTCCTGATTTATTACAGGCACTCCACGTAATGTGGCGGTGCTAAACCAGTTTTATTTGCCCACAAACTCCTCTCTTAGTGAAATATTCGGTCATGCACGCGCTTTCCACATGCCAGTAAAATGCCAATCCTCGCATACATATATCTAGGTAATCAGCGTTGTTGTCAAGCGTCATGCATAATATATTTAATCTTGGTGACAAAGAAGTTGTCATATGCATAGTATTAGTTTTACAAAAGTGAACCCATGGCCTTAGCTATCTGTTGAAGATTAGATAGTACATAAGGCCTTCAGAAGACATAATAGGAAAACAACAGACAACCTTGAACCAAAATATAATTGTCAAAGCCATCTTTCGTCATCTGTACACAAGTGACAAAATACCTTTCAACTAGGTGCATTGATATATTCTGAACTAGCGGTCCCATGACATCGGCTATTGTTGTAGCCAGTGTCTAATTATCCATTAGACACATTATGTTAGGCGCTGTGCCCCGGGCGTACAAAAATGAAGTATTTCATGAACAGATGCATTTTCTCTGGTGCACTTCTTTTTTTACTTATATGAAACAAAAAATGACTATATGGTGCCTATGCCACACGAAGGCCCTAATCCGGCCATGGTTGCAGCAAGGAATTAATTTACTCAGGGTAATTATCCACCCAATACTATACTTTTTATCTTATAATATAATATAAGAAATATTAGACCTTGTTAGTGTTATCGACATAATTTGTTAGACCTCACGGTATTGGCGGTCTTAATTTGTTAATAGTATTATGAATTATTATCAAAACTAAGATGTTCCTCCCTCAGGCATAGATGATCTTAGCCGATTTCAATATCCTTCCTGTTTAGGCCTTTTGGGGTTTTTTTTTGTTTTGCTCTCAAAGACTCTTAAATTATTTGGCTTTCCAATAGTTTGATTTTGAGCGAACCTGATATCTACTCTAGGGTTTTATCAAAGTACAGTTAATGTAAACGTCGCAAAAGAGACAGGAAGAGTCTACCACAGTAAAAACCAAACACTGAGTCATCTATGAAGACAGACACTGCTCAGCGATCAACTGGCTCGTGATGACGGCCGTAAACTTCCGAAGTGAATTAAGACTTCAATCTAACAGTTATCTACCTCTACTTAAGTAGTTTGTTATTTGTCAGCAGAAAATCCAAATAGGAGGCACATGCTTTAGAATATCGAATTAATGAAAACGTAAATATCCAATTTAGTGCGCACAACGCGTTTATTTAAAATTCACATGCAGGTGCTGCATGACTGTTGCTACAAATTAAACAATTCGAAATGTAATGTCTCATTTGTTATATATAATTTAATATCTATTATCGTCATCTTTAATTTCCAGGTAGAAGACAAAGGTCAAGATAAGGAACCGACTTTAAGAGTCTTAATTTCAAGCTCATAGATGTTTCCTATAGAAAATAGAATATATAGCCGTTCATATAGTATTAAAATATCATAATTGTTTATAAACAACTAAGAACAGGAGAAAAAGGTAATAGTTGTATGTATTTAATTTGTGTTAAATGGGCTAAGGTGAGACGTGATTGTCGTTTTATTGATATCGGTGGAATTGTTGACCATTATACTGTTTAAACTTTGAAATATATATATATATACATAGATATTTACTTTCAAAATGAAGAAGCACTATTTTATCTTAAAAGTATTAACTATACATATCCATTTGTATATCAATGATACTACATATTACATACAAGTAGCAAAAAGCCATAAAACTTTCTTTTAAAAAGTTCAATTTAAATTATACTTTTGAACAACGATAAAATTTTTAATTCTTGTGTTGTTAAAAACAAATTGAATGCACAAGTAATTACATTGTAAAGATATAAAACTACAATAAAAATTAATGTTCCATACCACGAACTTGTATTTCTGTCCCTATGAAATCATTCGATATTGAAATTAGGATTCGTTTTTACAATCTTAATAATCTCTACGTGGAATCATGATTTTTATGGATACAAAAACTTATTGATATATTTGAACTTAATTAACTTTACTTAAATACACCATCATCAATTAAAATCCTATATAGATAAAGGTATTTTGTATATAGTGGAATATGACGGGAGTCTTGAGTTATGCAGGACCACAAACTACACCGAAGCAAGCCTTAACAGAACAGGCTCTGCCATTTCTAAAAGCGGATCAATTTACAGATACTGTATTAGTGGTCGAAGGCAGAAAAATCTTCCTTAATCGAGCTTTATTGGGATATGCTTCACCATATTTCCATAGAATGTTGGACATTGCTCACAGATCCGCCATTTCAGAGAAGAAGTCGAAAGCAGAGATCCGAATTAGTGAGAAAAATTACCCCGATTTTGTGGATATGATTGCTTTTCTTCATCCGGGTGTCTGTCGTGATTTGACAGGTAGGTGCTAAATTCCATCTCGTGAAATGCATATTGATGTGCAATGTTATTTAAATTAGATGTTTGTTGTATGTGTTTTCTTTGGCCACACACTAACATCTACCAATCTTCTATGTCTGGTCATGGCATGTAGCCTTTCAATCATTTTTGACCAACTAGTCATATGCAAGACAATTCGATCTATTGACTAGTCATTGGATGTTATTAGATTTGCCAAAGAAAAGGGAAAAAAACCAAAACCAAAACAAACAAACAAACATAACAAAACAAAAATACCCCAATTTAATTTTTATTTGATTGTCATAAATAGAACAATGTCCTTGAAAAATATTCGTGCCATAACGAGGGATTCGGCAGAATGTGACCCTGTCCCAATATCAATTCATGATTATGTAATCGTCTTATTTACATGCATGTAGTACTGCATTAAATCTGCTCTACATATAGAACACGCATCTGATCTCAGATTATAAACCTAATAAGGTCATGTTCTACAACGAATCAATATCTATAGAATTTTATTTTATTTATTATCTCCTCGCCAACGAAGTTGCGAAGGGATATAGTAACGCTACCGTCCGTCCTTCCTTCCGTCCGTCCGTCCTTCCGTAACATCCTTGTGAACACTCTAGAATCAACATCCTTCAATGGATTTTGACCAAACTTGGTACATACTTAGTCCTTAAGAGAATCTGGAACTCTGTTGATTTTCAAGGTCATGGGTCAAAGGTCAAGGTCACCAGATTAAGTATTTAGGCGAGGGGATATGCCATGCTTTGTGTTGCCTTTGTTTCCCTTGAAATTGATTCAGAATGATAACATTCATAAACTAAAACTACTTGTTTTCGTCATTTTGTAACTCAAAATTGCTCACTTCGCTTAAAGCAAAACCTCCCTCTCATTTCAAGCCAAGTCATATATTACACGCATTGTAATACATATATGTTTATTTAGAATAAGTACCCCTTTACATTGGGGTACATATAGGCGGGATACCGGCAGTGCGTCTAAAATATAGGCATGTACAATATCATCTTTCATGCATATCTAGATGGCTATCCAATCAAAATAAGTTCTGGTAAAGCGACAAGAAATCATACAATGTAAAAACACATAGCAAAAGTAATTAGATACATGCTAAAAATATATATACAATGTACATGATTTATGCCGAAGAACAGCAATAAAAGGGTTGTTTCTTTTACTTTTGATTTAAGTTGAGTCTCTGAGATATTTTCTTTCATATTTATAAACTCACTTCTGTTCTTATTGAAAATAACATACGTAATCAGATAATTTCTGAAGTGGTTACTAGATATCATATTGTAAACCAACAACTCCTTAAGATATAGACACCCCCCCCCACCTCCAAAAAAAGAAGAAAAAAACAGAGAGAGAGAGAGCAAAAAGAAAAATAAGAGGGTAATTCAATGTGAAACATCAGAACGGCTCCCAACTCGTATAAACTGAGTCGAAATCGATACCCATAACACATACATTGTTTTGTATATACATGGCCGCTGACTTTCCTGGTTTGGTACATGCATTTCAGAGACGGGGTTGTGCTAGTTTCATGGGCCCAATGTAAGGGATTAAAGAGCAAAACTCAAAAACTAGCAATACTAAGTGAGGCCAAATAAGGCGACGAGCCACCTAATGACTAGA
>MJUT01002201.1:476237-488075 GCA_002080005.1 Gigantidas platifrons | reverse complement strand
TTGTTTTTTTCATGGCCAATCATAAACACATTATTTTTTTCAGCATATATTGAAGACAATTTTTTTTTCACTTCACTGCACCACTGCATCCTTCACATATATGGCATGGCTTTTCCTGTATGAAGGCGGAGGGATTGGCTTCTGTTGTTTTTGAAGGCCACTTCCTGCCATGTGGTACTCGCGCAAGCCATCATATAGGTGCCAGACGTTTTGTATCTTTATTGAGCTGGTGAAGTGGCCACCATTACCATATGTTACAGCAGTGAGAGTATATCTGAAGTCAAATATTCTATAGTTAAAATGCTGGATACATTTGGAAAAAAATAAGACCTACATGTACATGTATTTAGACCTACTTGTATATAATAAATTGCATGTACCTTACAGATTAATAAATACAGTATCAGATCTATTTAACTGAGTCCTTGTCCATTTTTTGTTAAAAGTGTATTGTGTCTATCTAGTATCTTATTATTTATTATACTTTTTAACCAAATGTATAGTGTTTAAGCATAAAATATAGTAATAAAGTATTTTCTAATATTTCTGTGTTCCAGGAAGGACTATGAAAGAATATCTTTATTTGCAAATTTATACCCATGAGGGGCCAAGCAAATACATACAACTACAAACACTCAAGACAACATGTTACATATATATCATAAAACACACTATTCTTTTTTAACGCAGTGTAAATGCTAATATAAAAGACCGCTATTATTTTAAGGCCAAGTGATCTTTTTGTGAGTTGGTCATCACTGTTCTTTCAATCTCTGTACAAGTTAATTCTTTTAAAAAATATTTTTTATTAAGAAAATACAAACCTGATATTTTCTGTCTCAGTGGAAGATGTCTGGATATTTGGTTGCTTGTTGTCTTTTTCTCTTCAGCACGGTCTGACAGGTACACTGTACAACTTTTTTTTTTTTTTTTGGTCCAATTTTTAAAAGTCTTTTTTTTTCTTACTTGCCCTAAAACAAATTATTTTTTCCCCCACTTTCCAAAAGCAAACTTTTTATTTAAAAAAAAATCCATAGTTTATGTTCTAAATTTAACTTTGACCTATTCAAATAGATAGGGGGCGCTACAATGTAAACATGAAACAGTTGTTCGAAACGTGAACCAAACTGGCGACATATAGGCAACAAAAAATGAAAACACATATAAAAAGGGCACTTGTGTTTACGAAAAAGACACCCACGTTAGTCACAAAGGGAAGGGCGCTGTTACAAATAGAGAAAATGGGCAGGGCGTCTCTCGGACAAGGGAGGGTGCTGCAAACACAATATCAATTTCTAGATATTGAAATATCCATTTGCAAAATCCGCGTTGCAACAAAGAAATACTGATAGATGAGCAAACGTGCATATAAGTACCCGATTTTAAGGGGGATTTATAATATATGAATGTTGCATGCATGCTCTTTCTGATATTTAAGTTACTCGTCCTCTTACAATTGACTCTATATATGGACTATATTTTTGTCCGGGCGGAAGGTTGCGACACAAGTTGTGTAAAGCAGTGTCTTCCGGTTTGCACGAGCGCTAGCATTAAACGAAATCTCACTTACAGCTCGATCGTTTAAAAATTGTCATTATCGAACTTGACCTAGTTCTTCATAAGATACACTTACATACCACACCTAGCTTCAATCTGACTTTTCATTCACAAGTTATCATCTGGAAACCAAAAAGCACACGGACGGACGGACGACACCCATTTCTATAGTCCCCTTCGACGAAGCGTCGGGGGACAAAAATACAGTCGGACGGCAGACAAATCTCGGACTAGTAATCCAACTACCTAAGTCATTGAGCCACATGGGCCCTTATCATTTTTGAAGGGTGAAAATGCTGAAAATGGGGTTAAACACCTGTAACCCCAATACAGGACAGATCTGTTATGTAGAAATGTATTTTTTCTTGTTCTCTGATTTAGTGTTATTGGAGGGTAAATATAAAGCAACCACTTGACTAATATATTTTCATAATCTTGTTTTTATTGACAAATATAAAAAATGATTATACAACCAAATTATCTTTAAAATGTACAATAAATCAAAATATAATTATCAATTTTATTGTAAATGTAAGTATGCAAATATTGTTAAAATCAACTTTTCCATTTCACATACCCCTATTGATTTCAATCATAGATTTCATGCAATCAACATCTCAATATAAAATTTCAAATTTTAAAATCAAACATTTTAAAATTACTCAAATGTTATCATCCAAAGATAAAAGAAGTCTACCATTAAATCTATCTGAAATAAATCAGAAAGAATACCAGTAATAATGTAAAATAGAAAAACAAAAAAATACCACACAGTTGGTACGGTTCCGAAATAAAACAGAAAAAACATAGAAAGAGCCAAAGGAATATTTGACAATATACTTGCTAGTATTACCAGTAATCTGGACATAAAGTCATAAAACTTTAGATTATGATTTTACACTTCTACTCTAAAATTGTCCAATCAGAATACCAAATGTTTTGGATACAGCGTTGGTACTGATAGGTCGTTTTACGAATACAAGTACACAAAAAAAAATCAAAATTGAAAATTTGATGACCGTAAGTCCAATACTTACTTTAATATACAAGGTTACACTCTATCCTCATAATTTATGGGAACCTTACAGTCATCTACCATGCTTACTTGACAAATGGTTTTTGACTATTTCATATCAGTTAAACTGGTAGTTACAAAATCATTTTAAAACTATTTTAATATATCAAAATTCCATTTCAAACTCTGTTTTATTAAACAAATATAGAAAACAGTATTTTAGATTGAATTTAATCAAATTATAATACTGATTTTTGAGGAGAAATGCCTTTAACATAATTTACATATTACAAATATAACCCTTGTAAAAATACTCAAGACTAGCTATATATAGCATTACCACAATCTAATGTACATAAAGCAAATGCTATTTTTAATTTTTCAATATCTATATGCTTTTTATTTTTAAATCATATAAATAGTATTTCAGCAATCGTTTTTCAATTTTCAAATTTCAAGTTTATCGAAATCAAATATTGTCAATTTGTGTGTTCACACGATAGTCATTTCACCAATCAGATTTTCCTCTCACAGTACGGCTTTTCAATCTCCACAGATCCTAAAATCAATTAAATAAATTAAGAAACTAGTAAGGCATCATATTAAAGATATTCAAATATTTGCCAACAGCCGGTGACTATCATCACTAATGTTGTGAAAACAAATCCAATTCATGACAAGGTATACTCGATACAACATTATGTTATAAAGTTTGTCAGTGACTTACAGGAGGTCGGTGGTTTTCTCCAGGTACTTCTGTTTCCTCCATAAAAAAACTGACCGCCACAATATAACTGAAATATTGTTGAAAATGGAGTTAAACCTTATAACACTAATCCTTCATTTGTTTATTAGTATTCAGAACATTTTACAGGCTTAAATGCCTGCCCACATACTGCATATACATATAATATGTTAAATCTTTTGCATTTGACTTTCATATTTTGTTTAATTTAAATAGGCATTATTTCTTTTCTACAAACAAAAGTCATCACCATATAATTCAGTAACACATACAATATGGTTTTTATCTCTATTTAATTTCATGCATATTGTGTAGAGGCTCCATGAATCTTGTAAAAGCCCACCTAGCTAAGATGAGCACTTCGCAAAAACTGCATTTAAATTAGATGAAAAATAAAAATTCTTTCAAATATGCAAAATTTTGGAACTTGGGCCCCTATTAGACACCTTTCCGAAATATAAGCAATTTTTTTTTAATAACCCATTAAAATGAACAATTTGCAAAAAACTGCATTAAAATTGGGTGATAATTGTAAAAGTTAAAAAAAATTTAACCCCTTTATGTCAAAACATTAATATTTACATAATAACGTAATGCATGTTTCTGATAGAGATTTTCGTAAGGAATGCATTTTAAAAGCCTCATAAAAAATAATTTAACAATAAATAATTTATACCCATACATATGGACACACCCTTTTTGACAGCTTTGGGCCTCTAGTATCTTTTGTGTATTACTGATCAACAAAAAAAAAAGAAACCATTAACCTTGTAGTGGACCATCAAATGAGAATTCCTACCACATTTGGTTCCAAAGAAGAAGATTAAAATACAGAACTTTACAGACGATGACACAGAAGACGAAGGATATCAAGGGATGGCAATACCTCACTTGGCCCTTTGGGTCAGGTGAGCTAACAAGGGAGGTAGTATCATTGTGTCTTTTAATACAAGTGAGCTAATATATGTCTTTATGTCTTTTAAATAGCATGAAACTGAATATGATGGTACAGGTAACACCTTCGGCCAGTTGTGCTAAAATGGGATTTCAATTAAACTGGGACCGTGGGTATGAATATCTGTGGGCGGAGCAAACATTCAGATTGTTCATTATTTTGACCACGGTTATCTCAAGTGAAAAATCAATGATACATAGCTTCACACTTACTTTTGGAGCAAAATATTTGACACGCATGGTCACTAGTGTTCCTCTCTATGAAACTTTCAGTCTTTAAAATTAAAAATGATATTCTTCATCAGTCTTAAAACTACAAAAATCACTTCGAAAATTCAAATTTCTGAGGTAGGTGACCTTTAGGTCACATTGGTCATGTGACATACAGTTTCATAAATATGTTGTTCAATGGGGATTTTTGATTATCATTCTATTAATAACACAAAAACCTCTCAAAAGTGATCTGATGATAAGCTCAGCCCACAAATTTTGTCAGTAGGTTCTACCACAAATGCTACTTTAAGGAAAAGGCATTTCCTAGACATTTTCATCACAAAAAGGCAGTGTCCTGAATAAACTGATGTTCTAGCTAGCAGAATGGTGCAGGGGGGATTCTCTAGCACTAACCTCATAATTAAGTTTATTAGGATCGATTCCATGTTGTCTTGCAGTTTGCAGTATGCCTTCTTCTGCCATTTTTTTCTGAACGTCATCCAAAATAAAATCTACCTTACTGTTTGCATAGTGGCAAGATATCGACTGTAAATATTAACATTTGAAGGATCAGTTGTTTTTCATTTTACGTTTACGTACCTCATACTGAATTTGGCCTTTAGATAGCTTGTACTGTTTATTAGTTACGTCCTCAATTTCTTGTGCTATATTATTCTGGCTTGTATCTTTAGTAAACTCGACTCCGCTATTGGCATAGTGGCAAGAAATTGACTAAAAATGAAAAAACTTATACATGTATATAAACTGACTATCCTGTAATTCTTCCATGTTTAATTAGACGTGAGACTTCTTCACTGCTATAATTGTTAGTTAGCGGGGGGTTTCCTCGAGTTGGCTCAATCAAAAGACTATTAAACTGGTATTTGCTGCTCCTCTGCTAAGCTGACAGCATTGATGAGAATGAGCAGATATTGATTAGCTCTATATGAAGATAATGTACCCCTGAGTGGAGTGAGTGTGAACTGTAGTTTTAGGCCACCATTTTTTTTCTCTTTCATTTTATTGTCTATCCTTCTTCGATATATGGCTTCTGATTACCCCTTTGGTAACTTCTCATTACCCCTTTGGTAACTTCTCATTACCCCTTTGGTATCTTCTGATTACCCCTTTGGTATCTTCTGATTATCCCTTTGGTATCTTCTCATTACCCTTTGGTATCTTCTGATTACCCCTTTGGTATCTTCTGATTACCCCTTTGGTATCTTCTGATTACCACTTTGATATCTTCTGATTACCCCTTTGGTATCTTCTGATTACCCCTTTGGTATCTTCTGATTACCCCTTTGGTAACTTCTGATTACCCTTTGGTATCTTCTCATTACCCCTTTGGTATCTTCTCATTACCCCTTTGGTATCTTCTGATTACCCCTTTGGTATCTTCAAACTTTTCTTATTTTACAACTTTTGAAAGTTTGACAAACTGTTCAGAGTTCTTCAGAAAGCTGTTTTTCAGCTTATCCGTGCTTTATGTACGACCGACATAATGTCATACTACTAGTATGTTAATGGAGCATAGGGTATTTGAGATGTGATATTAATCAGACTAGGAAGTCAGTAATAAAAACATAGATACCAAATTTAGTGTGCACGACACATTTCTGGAACAACCTTCATCAGGTACGGTAAAGTCAAAAGTTTGGAAAGTCAAATTTGAAAATCTTTATGAGCATTAAAATGAAAAGGCCTAAACAGGACAACCAACATTGACTAAGGTCACCTTTAGGAGATGGAGTGATACAGGACAACCAACATTGACTAAGGTCACCTTTAGGAGATGGAGTGATACAGGTCACCTTTAGGAGATGGAGTGATACAGGACAACCAACATTGACTAAGGTCACCTTTAAGAGATGGAGTGATTTTTTTAGTTGTTTTTCAACAATTGGTTTGTCATGTTGTGGTAGATAATTTTATTTGAATTCATCAACAATCCATTTAAATATTAGCAAGAGTATTAGTTTTTTTTTTTTTTAGTCCACTTTCAATGGTAAGATTATAGATAATCATTGTGGAGTTAGGGTTTATATGGTGGTTTAGGCCACTTTCAATGGTAAGATTATAGATAATCATCGTGGAGTTAGGGTTTATATGGTGGTTTAGGCCACTTTCAATGGTAAGATTATAGATAATCATCGTGGAGTTAGGGTTTATATGGTGGTTAACGCCACTTTCAACAATATTTCTGTTATTTTGTAGCAGTAAGTTTTATTGGTGGAGGAAACCAGAGTGACCGGAAAAACCACAGACAAATTTGATCACAAAATGTTGCATGTAGTACACCTCCCTGGAGTGGGATTCATAGGTAGATGTACATTTTTTTTGTAAAATTCAACTATCATACAATCATGGCCACGACAGTCCCTATTTAGTTGGTAAGATTATGGATGATCACTGTATTATAATATTTACCTTTTTTTATTTTCAACATGAACGTGATGTATAGTGTTGTATATACCTCTAACAGTAACACTGTAAATCAATGAAATTAGAAAACACAAATAGTGCACCATAGAATGCAGTGATGTAAAAATGAAACACATAGATTTTCTCACTTCAATTTGTATCCCAAATATCATTGGTAAATTACATTTAAACTAATACAACATATTTCTATTTTCATTCATACAAAACTATAAACTATAATAAGACTTGTTATGGTTATGTACAGGTAATAATTAAATCAAGACTCGCCTCACGGTCATAAAACTTTCAAGTACAAATTTTGTACTCGTAATCAAAAAAGCATCCAATCAGAATGTCATATCCAATAATTACAGTATTCTGATTGATTGATTTTTCAGTAGGAGTACGAAATTCGTACTAAAATATTTTTGATTACAGTCGTACCTAATACGGTAGTGCAACATGCCTAACAGTGATCCAATGTGCCAGAAATGTCATATAGATAAATGTTATATTTAATACCTTTCGGAAATTCTCTGTCCTGTTCATGCCTGATCCATGAATTAAGAGTGGGTGGAAGAATACTGTGTCACCACTTTCCATTGCCAAATGGGTACGAGGCATACTGGGATCATAGTCCCTAACTCCATGGTACAATTTATTTACACCTCCCTGTGAAAAAAAAGAATATTTTAAAGATTTTGTACACCGGATATATAGAATAATGTCTGTTTTGATGGTCGAGACATACATTATCGCTATAATCGCAGTGACTCCGATAGGAGAAGCATTGATACTAGTGATGATGTTTTTATGGGTAACATCATAATATATTAGATGTCTCACTGACTGATAATTGTTCTGTATCAGAGTCAATATGTTGATACTAATATCACTTGGTGCGATCAAAGAAGGAATGTCCAGATTACCAATTAATGTATTCGAAATGAGACTGATCAAAAGAAATTGTCACCACTCGCAAGTCAACAATGAAAAAAACATTACCAGTAAGTATGCTAAGAAACAATATAACAAATATGCTTTGCTAATTTTTACATTTCTAATGCCTTACAAAAAGTTTGCAATTTGTGAGGTTTTTCTTACTGATCATTTATTCAACAATATTTTAGTTACATGTATATTGAGGTGGTCAGTTTTATTGGTGGAAGAAACTGGAGTACATGGAGAAAACTATAAAGGACCTGCCACAAGTCACTGACATATGATTTCCTGCATTACATATGCTTTATATATTTTAATTGAAATACTAATTTTGCAATCAAACTGTGCACAAATGTAGTTTCCACCATTGTTGGATTAATTTTGTTTTTGTTATTAGTGTTATTCTGGATATTTAATTTCTAGTTGAGCATTTCAATGTCAGCCTGGTGTGTTAAAGTCAAAACTATATTGTAACAGCACAAAGTGATAAATCATTCACTTTGCAGTGAAAACACATTAAAACAAAATACAATGGTAGTAATGAGGCAGTAACTCAGGAACCAGATGTTTATCTAACTACCATATGATCACAGCCACAACACAGCAAACTCTTTAAGAAAATATAAAATAGTTCTATGTTAGATGGAGGACATACCTCCCATTCTGGGTAATCATGCTGGAGTAGTGTCCCTTTATGTGTTCCAGGAAGAACAACCAAACAACCATTTTCACGGTCGACTTTCTGCATGGCTGTCCAGGAACAAACAATCTTATCTGCAGGTCTCATAGGAAAGTAGTGAAGATCCTGATGCATTGGATGTCTGGAAGTTTTCTTACCTAAATAAATATATTGCAACTGCACACTAAATACATGTAGATTTAAATAAAAAGTTCAGTAACAACTTTCCTTTCCAATAGACCTATGTTATTTTCTAAATCACATTTCATTTTCAATATTAATTCAGTATTTGATAATCTAGTGCAATTTCAAATTCTACTAGGAAAAAATTTCAGGTTGCTATATATTAAAAAAATATATAAATTGGAAAAAAATATTCCTTTTTTTCTGAAGGTACAAACATTTGTTTATGGAATACAGATGGTTAGGGACAGACCATTTAACTTCAAGGGGAGGGTTATGGTTTTTTTCTAAAAAAATATTCTGATTCCCAATGTTGCTGAAAAAAATATTCTGATTTTGGTAGAGGAAAAAAAATAATAATCTGATTCAGAGTTTTTGTGATATAACCTAATGTTAAATTCTGGAAAAAATGTTGTGCTTTGCACGACAAAAAAATAAGTATACTAACTCTCGTGTAGTCTGAAAAAAAATTTCTGAACAAAACAAAAAACCATAACCCCCCCCTGCAAGTTAAATGGTCGGTCTCTTATTTACCAATCTAATTAAAATTAAATGTTTGTTGTATCTTTTGGCGATGCACTAACATTTAATGATATCCTGAAATAGGTCATGTTAAGGTTCATATATTCAAATAACAATCATCAATGAGTCTTAGCTACTAAATCTTTAGATATGAAAACTGAGTACAAGCCAAGAGCTATTGTTCATTATTACTCTTCATGTAAGAATCTTTCATTAGAACTGCAATTCTACTATTCAGACATAAATTTACAAAGAATATAAAGCGCCGTGTAATATGCATAGGCATATTAAACGCAAATATGCCTTGGAGTGGAGCTTAGAACAATGTTACGTCATTTAAATATGTGGGGTATAAACGGGATCACATAAGCGCTTTTAACAGTGTACAATTAACAATGTATTATACGTTTTTCTTTAACGTTGATGCTGTCGTCTGTCAAAACAAAGGCCAGTTCCAGGTTTGGGAATTAAATATTTGACAGTTCATTGTTATTGTTGAAATTAAATATTTCTTGAATATAAATGAAAATTATTTGCCAATCTTGATACTATCAATACATTTTAGACAAATTTCATTTTCTAAAATCACCAAAAACATTCAGAGTAATAATAACAATACATTACGGGTCGTGCATTATGCCTTCTAACCTTGGGACATATTTCGGCATGTGACATGGACAACACAATATTATTTTATAATTATTATACTTCGTGTAAGTTTCTGTAGTGATATTTGGTACTGTAATATTTTGGCATATTACCTGGACAATTAGACACTCAGTATAATAATGATATTAATGTGGTCTTGTCCAGGTAATATGCCAAAATATTACCCAGGTCTGAGAGACATATTACCCTCCTTTTTTTCAGGTCAGGTAATATGTCTCTCAGACCTGGGTAATATTTTGGCATATTACCTGGACCAAGACCACATTATTATATAAATATATTTAACTTCTTTGCATATGATTGGACAGTCAAATAGGAATGAAAGGTTGCATAACATGACCACAATCAGGACTTTGTTAGATGTTAGTGAATTGCCAAAGAAAAGAAAAAAATAAAAGAGAAAACAATGATCTACTTTTAATTAGATTGACAATTTACCTGCATCTGGTGGTTTGTTGATCAACATGGTATGGATAGCTTTGATGTTGCTTCCAATGATAGCTTCTACATAATCTAGAACCTATAAATATACAAGATACACGTACAAAGAAAATATGCAGGACTTACTGTTATTTTTGTTAGAAGTATTATGGTATAGGAAGACAATTGTCATACCTGTTCTGGATTTGTTGAAGAAAGCTGTTGAAGTGAAAATTAAGATTTTGAAAACATTCGTCTCGACTTAACTTCTTTTCTAGTTCATAAACTGGCAAAAATTCTGGTAATTTTTCCTTAAAATTTTCATGGACGAAATTACTTTATTACTTCGAAAGGATATGGATGTAAATGAACATGAACTTGAGAGACTATCTAACATTAGATTTATACATGTACACAAATTAAACAGAACTTTTATTGGTGGAATGTATGTTTTACATTCATTATTAAAATTGACATATTTTTCTGAAATTTTCTTTTATGGTTTATGAGTCATGGGTGTTATACTATAGCATTTTTCAACCATATTCCAGCTTTTTCCTTTTTGAGCATTTTTTTTGGGTACTATACGAAGAAAATCACTGACCAGCTGCAACAAGCCATTGCTCATCAAGTTCATCTCCTCATGGTGAATAACAAAGTAAAAAACAATACCACACTGTCAGAACAGTTCCAAAGTCCAATACAAAATTTGTAGAACTGATTTTGTAAGATCACATTTTGATATAATACTTTGGGAAATTTTTTTAAATCATGCCATTGCTACATGGCGGGTGTACTGGATACAACAATATGAGATAAAGTTTGTCTGTGGCTTGCAACAGGTCAGTGGTTTTCTCAGAGTACTCTGATTTCCTCCACCAATAAAACTGAATGCCACGATATACATATGACATGTATCTGAAATATTGTTGAAAGTGACATTAAATACCATAACCCTAACCCCAATTTTCTAATGTACTACAACAATGTACAAATGTATTTGGACCAGAACTTTTCTAATACATTTTGTATCACTATCCCTGTAAAAGAGATTAGTGTTTATAAATTAATAATTCTCTATTGTAAATGGTTATTCTAATGTAGTTGTTTAATATCCCTGGTTTGTGATTGGACAATGCTGAAATTTTCATGGTATCAATTCTACGGTTGAAAATCATGAGATATTTTAAACGATTGCTGCTTACGTTATCTTGTCAACAATGTAGCAATACACATGATTACATTTGAATGGAGATAACTGAATTGTATTTGAATATTTCACGGCATAAATTGTCGATTTAATGGTGTAATTTTCAGCAATTCCACGGTTGAAATAGCATGAAACATTTTTTTTAATTTTAGCTGATTACCGCTTATGTTATCTTGTCAATAATATGGAAATATACATATATAATGTATGTATGTCTATCCTACTCGTTATAATTTGGAAACCAAAAAATTAGCAATTTTGAAGTATAAAAAGGGATGTAACTCTGGCAAGATTTGTCGAAAAAT
>MJUT01002201.1:462571-476026 GCA_002080005.1 Gigantidas platifrons | reverse complement strand
ACTTACATGCCACACCTAGCTTCAATCTGACTTTTCATTCACAAGTTATCATCTGGAAACCAATTCGGGACACACGGACGAAGTATAAAAAGGGATGTAACTCTGGTAAGTTTTGTCGAAAAATGATCAATATCGAACTTGACCTAGATATTCATGAGATACACTTACATACCAAACCTAGTTTCAATCTGACTATTTGTTCCCAAGTTATCATCTGGAAACCAAATATTTAGCAATTTTGAGGTATAAAAAGGGGCACAACTCTAGTAAAAATTGTNGAAAAATTGTCATTATTGAACTTGACCTAGATATTCATAAGATACACTTACATGCCACACCTAGCTTCAATCTGACTTTTCATTCACAAGTTATCATCTGGAAACCAATTCGGGACACGCGGACGGAGTATAAAAAGGGATGTAACTCTGGTAAGATTTGTCGAAAAATGATCACTATTGAACTTGACCTAGATATTCATGAGATACACTTACATACCAAACCTAGTTTCAATCTGACTATTTGTTCCCAAGTTATCATCTGGAAACCAAATATTTAGCAATTTTGAGGTATAAAAAGGGGCACAACTCTAGTAAACATTTTTGAACAATTTTCATTATTGAACTTGACCTAGATATTCATAAGATACACTTACATGCCACACCTAGCTTCAATCTGACTTTTCATTCACAAGTTATCATCTGGAAACCAATTCGGGACACACGGACGGAGTATAAAAAGGGATGTAACTCTGGTAAGATTTGTCGAAAAATGATCACTATTGAACTTGACCTAGAAATTCATGAGATACACTTACATGCCACACCTAGCTTCAATCTGACTTTTCATTCACAAGTTATCATTTGGAAACCAAACACACTGACGGACGGACGACACCCATTTCTATAGTCCCCTTCGACGAAGCGTCGGGGGACAAAAACATCTTTTGAAATTCTTCAGACAAAACAATTACACAGAAAGAGCTAATATACTGTACTTTCTTAATCTGGTTTACTTTTTAAGCTTGGTTGGCCTATGACAAAATCATGTGATTTATTTACCACTCAGACCGGCCTTATGTCACGGTTATACGACGCCATTTACAAAAAGGGTAGTAAACAAATATGGGTCAGTGTGTCCTTGTTATCGATCTTTTTTCTAAGGAACTTTACACATGTGAGCAAGAATAGATGAGGAACATAAATATAAAGAAAAAATGTTTACTTTTCAAACATGAAAAAAACAATAAAACATTATCCAATGACTGGCCGATTTATTGTCACATGGGGATACATGTGTTTTCCCTTACATTCTTGAAAAAAATAGGATAAGTATAATATTATGTAAGTAAGCAAAATTAAAAAACTATTTTACCTACATTGTAGGTTATACAGAACAAGGATCAGACATTTTACCTACATTGTAGGTTATACAGAACAAGGATCAGACATTTTACAGTACTTGTCCAAAAATGACAATGAAAACTTTAGGGTAGGAACTGAAAATTAGGGTCATCAGGGTTAACTGAAACACGTTATACAGAACAAGGATCAGACATTTTACAGTGCTTGTCCAAAAATGACAATGAAAACTTTAGGGTAGGAACTGAAAATTAGGGTCATCAGGGTTAACTGAAACACAGCTATTTTTTACTGGCCTGATCAATTTAATTTGATATAAGATTTTACGTTACCTCTGGTAGTTGACAATAAGCAAACAGTTCATCGTCAAGCTGAAAGTTCTGTATCTTGGCGACAGCCTTTTGTCCTGGTACAAATTCTGTTTTAGCTATTGCCACATCTCTCATAATGGTTAACATGGGCACTTTAATTTCACCTTTACATATTTGCTCAAATCTATCTCTAAAATAACCAAATGACAATTTTGAGGGGAACCTGTCTAAACCAAGCATGCTGTTTTTGATTGGTTTGGTTTGGTATATGGCATTTAATGCTACTTTCAATAATATTTCAATTATATAGTGGCAGTCAGTTTTATTGGTGGAGGAAACTGCAGTACCCTGAGAAAATCATTGACTTGTCGCAAGTCACTGACAAACTTTATCACATAATGTTGTATCGAGTACACCTCACCTGAGCGGAATTCAAACTTACTACGTTAGTGGTGATAGGCACTGATTCTATAGGTAGTTGTAAATCCAACTACCATATGATCACGACCATAACCCCCCTACTTTTTTTTATTGGAACAAGAGAGGAACAACTGATTATCTTCTTCCCAAGGATCATCCCTATCCCTACCAAGCTACATTTGTATGCTCCATTTAATTTGCTTGACGAGTTTTGCAGAGGATTAAAATGACGACATGTGATGGCAAAATATTACATGGTCTTTGGCTGTGTCAGCTAGAAGTTTATTGCTTACTTTGAGTTTCCATGGAAACAGGTGTTGAAACTTGTTAATATGAAAATACATGAATGTTAAAGAATACTATAAAATTCCATAATAATATATTATACTTTTCTGTTAAAAAAAGGGTCATAACTCATAAATGTGTTCGAGTTAAACCAGGGTCACAGGAATGTTAATCTATAAATTCCATCACAGATAACCATGACTGATATAATATATATACAACAATGTACAACAGTGTAAAACTAAAAGTGGCTAATGTACATGTAGGTCACTGATAAAATATCAAATTTAATATTATCATGATTAGTACAATCAAAGTACATTGATAAAATGCTAATATCAGATACATAAATACAATTGAACCAGATAACATATGGCTACCTGTATTTGGCAATAAAACAAGTCAATGTCAAATACAGCACGTATTGACATTCAGTTATACTATAGAGGGACCGAACATTTAATTCAAAATTACAAAATTGGGGATTGGGGGATCTTTGCTTGTTTTCTTTAATTTTTTGTCACCAAATTTCATAGGAAGAAATATCTTGTGCTGAAAGATGCAAAATATAAATAATCAAAGCTTGCAGTTTTAAACAAGAATTTCGGTGAAATTTTTCAGATTTTTAAAACAAACAAAAATTGGAATTTTGTTTGTCGAGGACAAATATTATGGTTATGGAAAAAAAAACCTGTTGCCATTAAAGTTAACTTGTCTGTCCCTAAATATTGAATCAATCTCTATTATATATTGATGGAGAGAAAACAAACATGGAAAGAGAAGAGAATAATTAAATCAAGAGATACATGTACAATGTATACATGTAAACTGATTACAATGGATCTAAATACAGTAATAGACTAGTAACTTTTTATGTTGTTGAAGCCATACATGCAGGTGAAATCTTAGTACATAATGTACAAGTTTTACACTTGTACTGATTAAAACATTTTATAGATTAGGAATATAGAGATAAAATACAAATAATGTTAAGTGCACATGCACTTTGTATTATATTTCTTTCCATAATTTAATCTTCATTCACCTGTTGTGTACCTCTTAGTAAAATAAAAACAATCTTGAATCTTTTGACATACAGGTATGTACAAAATATTGTACAGGAAGGTTATTGTGAAATGTACATTGTAAACTAAGAAAATCTTCATTGACAATGTATTATAAGTACAAGATTCTCATATTTTTGAAAGTATTGAAGTACATAACTACTGAATCTGAGAAATGGTATTCAATCCAACTTAGGATCTTGTGAACTAGTTTGACAGAATTTCACAAGCAAGATCATCATTTCTAACTACAATGTTCATGTATTGTGTAAAGAGTGTAGGGCTCAGATCCTGTGAACTGGTTTGAACTGTTACAAGAAAGGTCTACAGTGTACATGTATTGTGTAAAGAGTGTAGGGCTCAGATCCTGTGAACTGGTTTGAACTGTTACAAGAAAGGTCTACAGTGTACATGTATTGTGTAAAGAGTGTAGGGCTCAGATCCTGTGAACTGGTTTGAACTGTTACAAGAAAGGTCTACAGTGTACATGTATTGTGTAAAGAGTGTAGGGCTCAGATCCTGTAAACTGGTTTGAACTGTTACAAGAAAGGTCTACAGTGTACATGTATTGTGTAAAGAGTGTAGGGCTCAGATCCTGTGAACTGGTTTGAACTGTTACAAGAAAGGTCTACAGTGTACATGTATTGAATCAAGAGGGGAGGGTTTGGATCCTGTGAACAGGTTTGAACTGTTACAAGAAAGGTCTACAGTGTACATGTATTGAATCAAGAGGGGAGTGTTTGGATCCTGTGAACAGGTTTTACCTGTCACAAGCCAGACCCTGACTTCCGTCAGTTTTGCCCGATTTTCATGCAACTTTTTAAACTATTGTTAATAATTGTTCTTTTCAGTCAATCATAATTACTTTTAACAACCTGTTCATCTGTACATTAATCCTACTAATTAAACAATACAAAAATGTACCTGTATCTCTGCAGATGATGTTCTGGTACAAGCTTTTTGATGACCAGGTAACCATTTTCTTCATAAAACTGCCTTTGTTCTCTTGTCAGTAATGGTGAGTTCAGGGTGTACTTGAATGGTTCAACATATTGACCACCACCATAAGTTAACTCTGACTATAATATTCTTGTTAAGGAACAAATTTGTTCACATCATAATTAAAGAGATTTTATCAAAATTGCAGTGGATTACTAACATTTTGGGTCGACAGAGACATTTGCAACTAATCTAGGTGGTTTCTGGGCTCATCACATGAGTTTGGGACACACCATAATTTTCACAAAAATAACAAAGAATGCACTAGCATAGTGAGACTCATCAAAATTGTATCCTACAATGATCTCTGGTTGATTTGATAATAGCTGGACCTCATTATATTAAACTTAGAAAACCTGTACATGTTTTCTTGAATAAATCAAAGTGAAATAACTGTCCCTTTATAGTAGCTATAAGCCACAATTTCTTCAAATTATTCATATACTCTGCTATTTTTAATTTTTTTAATTTTCAACACTATAAAGTTCAACTGTTTAGAATTTTAGCATAAGAATTTCTTGTTTTATGCCACTTTCATGCAGAAGCTGATTGTTGCTATCCTGGTTAGTCTCTTTTGTTTACTTGCTCCTAAAAACTTTTAAAATTATTTGGCTTTCCAATCTTTTGATTATGAACATACCTGATGAATGGTTACGAATACGAAAACTTTATTTTGATTTGACACATACCGGTACATAATACAAACATAAGCTCTAATGAGCTTTTTGAAATAATCTGATGTGTCATTTACTGTCGTTGTTTTACTTTTTGGCTGACATGTTTATGAGCTCCAATATAATTATAATTATTTTTTTTTCTTCTGTTTTCTTTCTGTTTCTTAATTTAATTTCATGTATTTGATTATTTAAAGTAAATGTATTCCTAATGCTGGACTGTACTAAGAAAAACTTCTTGAAAATAACTTATAAAATTTTACATAATACATGTATATGTTTATTGCCTGCCATGTGGATATTCTTTTTTCTATGTTAAATCTCCTAATTTCATTTTTGTTAATTATATGAATAATTTAATAATGTAATTAATTTATTTATTGGAATTAATTTTAAAGAAAAGTGTCTTCATATGAATCACTGCTTGATTATATAAGCATGGCAGACATTGTCTATTTAATTCATATCTATTTATATATATTTATGTGCATCTTGTACTTGGGAGAGGACTAATTATAGGCTATATTGCCTGTCCTCCAATCCTTTTGTAAATTATTTACAATAAAATATTTGAATTGAAATTGAGCTTTTTACCGAATATATGGTTATATAATTTACAAACTGCTGTGCACTCTAAATTGATATCTACATTTTATCATTAATGTTTAAGTTTTATCATGATCAGTGGTCAATTATATATTTTTTTGGTGGAGGAAACCAGAGTATACTGATCTTCAATAAGTTCCTAATAACCATGTGCACTTAATAATAGAATACAACTTGTCATGTTTGTTTGATTGTTTGATGGTGTTTAACGCCACTTTCAATAATATTATACAAATGTAGCTATATCGTGGTGGTCAGTTTTATTTGTGGAGGAAACCGGAGGACCCAGAGAAAACCACCGACCTATCGCAAGTCACTGACAAACTTTATCACATAATGTTGTACAATGTACACCTCGCTCTGATCGAGATTCGAAATCAGAGTAGAGACGAACACATAAAATTTAGTGGTGATACATTTGTATGTACAGATTCAATAATTATCTGTACAGGTCTAACCACACTTTGAAAAAATAGGGAGAGATTCCTAAGAGAACATGACGAAGAAGTGAAAGCATGATAGAGAGATTTTGAGAGATGTTCTTCCACGAAAATGCATTGTTTCTTAGTAGCATCATTTTCTTTTTATATTTGAATTAAAAATGTATTTACGCCAATATCTTGCTATAATCTCTTTCCCGTCAAACATAAAATTGTAGATGCAAATTAAGGAAGCGAGGTAAACTAATGTGTCCCATTAGAAACACAGATGGCAACAATGTACTAATGACAGCAATGTTAACTCTTCGACTTCGTAGAGGAAGTCTAAGACCTATTCGATTTCATTCATTCAAATTGTCAAAGAGAGAATATAAAACATGGATCATTTACCTTGTGATTGAGCCTAGTATTTGATTTCCAGTGCAAAAGGGGATGGAATGTGCATATAATAAATTAAGTACCATGTTTGGTAAATGTGCTATGTGACACAGTAAGACTATTATTATTACTATAGTTTTTGAAACATCAAAATAAAACTATTACGATTTGTTGTAACAAAGGATACACATACATTTCCCGGCAACTTTGGTGACTGAATGTGTCCTAGTACAGTTTTAAGTCGATCTGCCATGGTTTTGTAATGATGATCACATATTATGACGGCCAAAAATCCTTCTGATGTCACACAAACTTTGGACTTGAAGAAAGACAAGAAGGTCAAAAATTGTATGCATTAGAAATCTAAACGTAAACTCGAATGCGGGCGGATATAAAATTACGGAATAAAAAAAATATTCTAAGTTTCATGATATATGTAATAATTTCTATCTTTTTATATATGTATTTATGTGGCTTCAGTGGAGAATAGGCGAGTTATTTATAAATTGGGTGGTAATTGACACCTTATCATTACTTTGCAATAAACAATTGTGAAATATACATGTGTACTAGTGTTAATTATGTCCTACAGCTACAATCATCGGTCAAGTATGTGGGAAACGTAAAAAAAAAATCCCTATATAATCAACCAAAACCATATTTTTTTTTAAATTATTGTGAAGTCATTTCTGGATAGATTTTTAACAAATTTTACACCAAAACATTCGGAATTGTCTATATTTTTATCTATATCGTAATAAGGATTACTGTCTCAAATACATATATAAAAAGATAGAAATTATTACATATATCATGAAACTTAGAATTTTTTTTTTTATTGGAAACAAACTCCTTCCATAAATTATTATGAACAACGGCCAACTATCTGAGACCATCATGGCATGCATGGATATAAACATGGAATTGTGTAGAAAAACAAGGTTTTGATAATTATTAAATATTAAATTAGATCATTGAAGAAATAAAACTTAAATGAATAAACTACTTTTTTTTAAATATTAAAACATATTAGTTTTTATTTCAAAGTTGTAAAGTAAATAAAAGCTGAAAGCTTGATTTGACTTCACTCTTATAATGATTTTTTAATATCATTTAAAATAAAGATTAAAAAAAATTAAGTCTCATTTCATAAATTTATTTAGCCTAACTTGGGTCAGTTATCAATTCAATTCAAAAGACAAAAATAGTTTAAAAAAAATATGTCTAGTAAATATTTAACCCAAAATATTAATTGTGACTTTTTGTCCTATAAAATTGTGACTGTATGTGGTTTACCCAAATTAATACTATTGCCGGTATTGTACTCTACTTATTTGTGGACCAAGTCTACTGACTACTATTATTAAGGAAAGTCTTTTTTGTAATATATTTCTGAATATAATAGGACAAATTTTGTAACAATTTCTCATTTATTTTAGGTATATTCACCAGAGAAAGCTACAGCCCAGCTGATGTCACACCATCCATAAAGTGTTGTTAAAAGTTGTTTTTATTATTATTTCACTTATTGAATGACTTAAGAGTATTTTATTGTGTTTTTTTTTTATATTATTGATATGATGTAAATATATGATGTGCTGAGAAATAAACCTTCAATGAAGAAAAACTGTATCTTTCTTTTTTATTTAAAATCAAGGATGAACATTGTGAAATAAAATTTTATGCCATCAGTGCTTATCATCACTAACGTGAGTCCAGGTCATAACAAGGTGCAATCTGCACAAGATTATTATGATAAAAGCTTGTCAGTGACTTGCGACAGATCTGTGATGATCTCTGGGTACTCCTGTTTCCCTCACCAAAAAAAAACTGACTACCAGGATAGAGCTGAAATATTATTGAAAGTGGAGTTAAAAACCATAACCCTAACCCCTTTATCAGGTAATAAAAAATCACACAAAAGATGGTGATCAGTTGGTCACTGTTACAAAAAAAGAAAATTGAAATTTTTTTAATTGACCATACAATATTATGTGATAAAGTTTGTCGTAACGGTCTGTTATGTTTAGATTGTCGAGAAACAGAAGCTTAAAATCTTATTCATATGGAACTTGTGATTGTTACATTGTAGTTTTGTTGATATTAAATTAGTAATAAGTAATATAACTGCGATGAGAAAATACACATTTAGGTTCAACACATGCTAATGACAACACCTTATATGCAGATCAAGATTATAATACCTTAATTAATGTTTTAGAAAAAGAAAACTCTATTTTAATTGAATGGTTTAACGAATTGTATCATATGCAACTATATTACGGTCATAATTAGGTTCGATAACTCTGTAATTATTTTTCGACTGGTACCTATATTTTCTCCGGAACTATGCAACATACCAGTCATAATCAGGTTCGATTACTAGAATCTGTAATTTAAATTAATTATGATCTAGCTTTCGATAACCCGTTAATATCAGAAACATATAAAATAATATGTCTCTGGTCATATATTGTACTGATATAACATGTAAAATGCATTTTTTAGGTAAGCATTGAATTCATTAGTTTATCTGAAAACAAATATGCAGATGAATTATTTAAAGTAACTTTTACATTAAAATGTGAAATTTACTATTAAAATTATTCCATTAAAAAAAATCGGTTCAAAACATTAAGCATTCTTGCAGCGAAAAGTGAAGATTTAGAAAATTATATTCCTATGCTCGAGGCTACAAAAGATTTTGGAACACGAAATAATCGTTTAGGAGTTGAAAAGGATAGCCGAAAGCGGGATGCATAATGTTTTTTTTTTTTAATTATTAATAAAGGTTTTGTTCCTGTGAAAAAAAAAATGTAGTTTTTGTTTAACGGGATAGCCAAAATCGTATAATGCTACATTTTTGTTGTCATTTTTACTGGTCGAATTAGTGTCCGTAGAAATACCGCAAAGGACCTCCTTAGTGCACTAAGAACAATAAAGGTGCACTAAGGACATAATAGAGACGTCCTATGTGCACAAAGAAGGTTGCAAATGAATTGTCAGTTTAAACAAATCTCATATGGTCAATTTTTATAATAAAAAGTTTAAAATTAACGACGATATTTGCATTTTTGTCGGCACGCGCCTACTACAAAGATAATCACGTGGTGATTAATACATGTTGATTGTCAATCAACGTCGAACAGGTAAACAATGACAATTAGATATGAGCTAATTATATATGATAAACAATTGTGTATGAGCTTGGCCACATGGTTTTTGATGTCGATCTTTAAAAGATATTGTTTTTTTTTACGATGAATTATAATAAAACAAATGTGAAAAAAATATATTTCGCCGGTAAAGTTAAAAAGATCGTGTGTTTTTGTAAGGATTTTTGAGTAAAAGTTTTAGATATTATTTAAACCACCGTGTCCAATGCCACATTCCGGGACGGAGATAGTCCGGGGACAGAGATCCGAAGCGACGAGAACGAGATTAGTTGGTATAATTTTGCAAATTTCTCGAGTTCAGTAATTGGGTAAGTGTAAAAATATATCCAGCGGAACACTGTAATCATTCAGGAAGATATTGAACCCATTTTGCATGCGCAAGTTGTCCTGGAAATAGTAAAACACTCAAACACAATGTGGGGACGGTCCTCAAAATCGGAATTCACCGGTGTTTTCTGTACGATTACGCCTTACATGCAGCATTACACAGTGGTCACTGTTGTCATATAGTGTGTCCAAAACGGGGGCAATAATGATTTATATTAATTACGGCAGCATAATGTGTCAATAATCTTTTTCGGCACAAAATTACGATGTGTCGTATGGGGACAGAGAAGTCCGTGTAGCCAGTAAGAGGGGACAGAGATCAAATTTGCAAAAAATGGTAAATTTATTGCAGCTGTTCTACCCTTTTAACGTTCACAATGGTTTACATTTAGTATTTAAACTACATCCTGTTATGTGTATTCCCTTTCCAACACGATACAGATACAGATACAAATTTTATTTAAAGTCGGAGTATAAAAACATACAACATAAGCTCTGAAGAGCTTTTAAAACCGACATAAGACACACTAAAATTGTGTGTTAATTGTTTTATTCACAACAATTTTCAGGTAGTGGACATAATTATTTGTCACCTGTGATTTGTTCCTATATATTTCATATGAAACCACAATCTTTTAAAAAAATGTGAAGTAATTTCTTATCCAATTTCACACAGGTGCTCATAGCACGGACTTGCCACCCCATTTTTTTCTAACTTTCTTCTTACAAATTTATTTTCAATAACATTTCTTTATTTCTTTATTATTTCATCTCTTTTTCCTTATTTTAGCTTGTCAATATTCTTTTACACGAGTCAATATTCATACAATCTTATCTTATTTTAACTTGTTCGTGTCAATATTCATACAATCTTATGTTAAAGGGCCATACCAATGAAATTTGTAAAAATTCTTTAAAGATAACGTTTTAATAGATTGGTAAATGCATAGCACAATGCAAAAAACGCGATTAAAAAATATGCACGTTTGCATACTTAATTCGTACTTTGAAAGTTTTATTTTCACCTGTCTACGAGTACTTCCGATCTCAATTACGACAATCCACGGAGATTACCATAAACAGTGTGTGACGTCACTCCTTGTACCAGTTCTGATAAACAAAGAAGCGTGGAAGCAAGAAAATACAGATCTGACAATAATAAATGGAACTTAACGACTCACAGACATCACCATGGCTTTCGGAGTCGGAAGAAAGTGAACTCTCAGTTTCACTTTCATGCCGATACGGCTGATTTCATCCACAAAATTGAAAATATAAAGCCACCTGCTGATTGTTGGTTATGCAGCTTTGACATAAGCCAAATATTTACAAACTGTCCAATTAATGAAATATTATCTGCTGTCAGAATAGCCTATGATGAATTTGACAAAGCTAATTTCAAAATAAAAAATAAAAAAAATAGAAAAACATTTTTCTACGGCAGATACCACTGTCTCCTATCCACTCCGACTCCGAATGTTTGGAATCAACTTCCGGTGACGTAAATGTATCAAACAACGAGTACACAGGTAGGAAATCTGCTTATTTTAACACAATAAGTACTTTTTGAGAATAAATTCACAATAGGTAGATGATCAGCACATATTTTTCGTTGTTTTTAACCTTTCTTCAGGCCACAAAAGTCTATGATTAATATTTAAATCCCTTTTCTAGATCCAGTGCAGCACGTTTTCGTGTGTTTGTTCATGAAAAAGGTGAAAATTTTGCACCAGTAGATCAGTATGTTTTGAGAAATTGGTATGCAATCTACAAATAAATATCTGTCTGATCGATAGGTCGTCCGAAAAGCTAACAAATTTGAACATCATGTCTATTTTATCAGATTGCTGTGCACTGCCGTCGAGCAGAGTGTACGGGTTTGGAATTACGACTTTTTCACGAGTGTACGGTTCGGAACGATTTGACACTAGGACAGTGTACGGTTTTTATTTTCTTAAAAGCATCTTTATTTGACTTTTTGAAGAATCTTGGGACATTTCTTATGCCCGTGAATATTAATCCCTAATCCCTCTAGTGTTTCGGTGCTGGGATATGTTTTCTGACTTAAACCACCTGTCACCTATAAGCACTGAATCGCTTAAGAGATAAGAAATGCCCGGAAGCGCAACTATGGAACCACAAGGTTAAATATTTAGTTTCATAATTCTCTTTTCTCGTGTACCGCTGGAGATGACATTACATGAGCAACTCTGCAGTTGTTGCTAGAAAAGCTGAGCCTGGTGTTTACCTTACCGGTGCACATCTGGTCTGTGCTGCCCGTTTTTGCTGGGGTCAAGTTTATGTTTGTTATTATTTTTCTCTGTGTGTTCAATGATTTTGGTTATTTCTTGTTCTTTATAGTGTTTGTTTATTTTCTCGGCCTTATCTTTATCCCTGGACCAAGTCTATCGAATTTGTGTTCACAGTTCAGATCATGATTCCATCTGATGAAACTAGTGATCTTTTCTCCATTTTTATCCAATGCAACAAACTTGTAGGCATGATTAATAGGGCTATGGACTTAGGAAGACATATTCTATACTATTCTTTACAGAGAATTTTGATGGCTACTTCAGTTTTTCGGCTAGTTGTGAGCCGCTCAAACAACCAGTCACAACCTTGGTCATATATTTTGAAGGCACATGATACAGTTGCACAGAAATGCAACAATAACGGAAATTATTGTTACATAAAAAAATAAGTTCCGGAAAACACACGGAAAATATAGGATCCGTTTCCGACAATACACTCCGGAAGTTAGTCTCCCGTGAAACAATTTTATTGTTACATGTCTGTGTAACTGTATCCTGTGTTTATTTTGAATATCAAAAAATATATTGAATATTACCGTTAGTCCTCTTTAGTAAATATTTTTTTATAATTGATATTTGTATTCGTTTTATTATGAATATACATTTTTTTTTTCTTCCAGGAACATCTACCATGGATATTGAAGCGAATAATGAATCCTTCCATGTATACTTATAGAAATCATTGTTTCGGACAGACAGACAAATTGTTATAATATGAGGGTAGATTAAGGCTGACGGATGAGCTAGGTCGCACAAAATCTATCAGACAGCAGTTGATTTAATGACCACGACGCTTTATAAGAAAAGCATAAAATATTAAATGATTCTTTAATGATTCGGAAAAAAGATATTTGGTCAATTTGATCATATATCTTTTCGTTATGATGAATTCATGTAATATACATTTTATGCTGTTTCAATAGCGTGACTCTAGATCTGCAACTATTTAAAAAGTCAAATAAAGATGCTTTTAAGAAAATAAAAACCGTCCACTGTCCTAGTGTCAAATCGTTCCGAACCGTACACTCGTGAAAAAAGTCGTAATTCCAAACCCGTACACTCTGCTCGACGGCAGTGCACAGCAATCTGATAAAATAGACATGAT
>MJUT01002201.1:442250-453139 GCA_002080005.1 Gigantidas platifrons | reverse complement strand
CCATTGTGAACGTTAAAAGGGTAGAACAGCTGTAATAATTTTACCGTTTTTGCAAAGTTGATCTCTGTCCCCCCTTACTGGCTACAGGGACTTCTCTGTCCCCATACGACACATCGTAATTTTGTGCCGAAAACGATTATTGACACATTATGCTGCCGTAATAACTATAAATCATTATTGCCCTCGTTTTGGACACACTATATGACAACAGTGATCACTGTGTAGTGCTGCATGTAAGGCGTAATCGTACAGAAAATACCGGTGAATTCCGATTTTGAGGACCGTCCCCACATTGTGTTTGAGTGTTTGACTATTTCCAGGACAACTTGCGCATGCAAACTGGGTTCAATATCTGCGTGGATGATCACAGTGTTCCGCTGGATATATTTTTACACTTACCTAATTACAGAACTCGAGAAATTTGCAAAATTATACCAACTAACCTCGTTCTCGTCGCTTCGGATCTCTGTCCCCGGACTATGTTCATCTCCGTCCCCGAATGTGGCATTGGACACGGTGTAAACGCTAAATCGTTTTATTTGTCATTCATATCGATATTGCACATTTATAATATACTTTCACTAAGTAAAAAAAATACTAGAAATTTCAAACAAGATGAAAAAAAAAAACATCAGGGATGAGACCAGTCTCGTATTGTAATTTCAGTGGTCAGAAAATCTATATTTAGAAATTGCGAATACGGAAGAAGAATGTTTAACTTTCAGATTTTGTTCCCTCATATATCTCGTTCCAAACTTGTTTTATTTGTAAAATGTCTAGAATATTTTATGCCTGTAATTTGTGTTTTTTCTGTGTAATTTCGGAAACGAGACAAATAAGGGAACAACATCTTACTGGCTAAGATTTCGTAAAATTCAAATTAAGTTTTCAGCATTTATTTTGAACATTGTATTGACTCTGTATTCGTTTAAGGTATATATTTCTCGACAAAAACGAAACAATGTTCTAATAAATCTTACCAATTGATATTTGATATATTAATAAACGTGGAAGTTTAAAATGTGTACTCTAGTAAAGAAAACGGGGATGAGACCAATCTATAAAAAGAAGAATGCGGATGAAGAGTGCTTTTCTTTCAGATTTTGTTCTCTTATAGATCTCGTTCCGAACTTGTTTTGCATGAAAATAAAGAAATCCTAAGCATTAAGAAAACAATTAAGCGACACGGGTGGTTTGCTACGTCACAGCACGGATACTTGAACATCGCCTCGTGGTAGGTTTATGCAGTTGCACAGTTGTCTGTTTTGACTGGATTATTTTCCATTAATAACGATCTTGTTTTGTGCTATATGAGCCTCACTGCCTGAGTGGCCTACATGTGATCATCTACGGTATTTTTTTCACTCTGGTCACTGCAAACTGACTGGGTACACTCGAATGTATCGGTATATGATAAAGCTGACAATTACATCATGAGAGTCAGTTTCTTTCTCCTTGCACAAATATGGGGAAATATACCAACAAAAGAAACTATAGAAATATTCATTCAGAGGCCACTACGATATCTTCAACATGTGGAACCCACACCCATCAGCGAGCTTTGAATGGCCCCAACAAAAAATTAGTAATCAATCCATGGTCACAACACAATGGCAATACTCCAGTTTCACGATCGATTGCGCATGTTCGACCTAATTATCTCGCTCGCGTAATCTCGCGATATTTCCCGATATTTCGTTTACTGGGGGCTAACGAATCAGCAAGCAGATAAACACCTACAGTCACGTGTATTTGTATTTACCTTTACCTGAGACGCTTTAATCGATTATTTAGGACGCCAAATATTGTCAACAAACTTAACTAAGCTTTCTAAATTAGGTCAAATATGTAGAAGATGGGTGGAAGATATTATTGTTCTGTTGCCGGTTGCAATAATAGACGATCGGATTTACCGCAAGGTTTTGCATTTCACCAATTTCCAAAGGGACCTTTGTCACGTAGAAATGCATGGATACGAGCGACCGGCTTACTGGGAAAAATAAATGTGTAGTGACTGACAACACAAAGATTTGCGGTAGCCACTTTTTGTCTGGAAGAAAAAGTCAAGATCCGAAAAATATTGACTATTCCTTCAAAGAATTTGCCTTTGGGAACCAATTATCAATTGCTGAGAAAAAGACAATAGTTCAGTGGGCTGGTGGCTCAATCTCTTCTTCTAAGTTCTAATATAATGACATTGTAATTTACTTAATATATATGACTGTTATTTCAAAAGAATAAAGTTTTGATCATTTGATTTCAGTTTCATATGAGACTACCCTACACTCAAACAACTTGTCATCCCCATCTTTCGGTTTCCTTATATCCATGAGACAACCACAAGTCCATACATTAGAGCTTGTCTTCTTTCAATGCATTATTTTGTATGTACATACATGTTAAGATTTGATCAAAGTGTCCTTTAGCTCAGTATATATATATTTTTTAATAGTATTGACTTTAAGCAGCACTGATGAGATTAATTTTATCATTGGTAACCTATTAAACATGTATAGTTTCTATTGTCGTGAGACCTGTTTTTGGTGGTACATTCGTCATGTTCGTTGCATTTCCCCACTTTTATTTACAAATACAGAGTACTGTATGCACATTGGACTAAGCAACTTATGAATAACCGTTATATGATATTCCTGAATAGATATTGGTATTTTATTTCACCATGAATCTGATTTCATGTCTATCCATTATTTGTCTTTGCCCTTTGATTTGTATTATTCACTCCGGTTTTCTTAACTTTTCTTACATTCCACATCATGTAAGACTACAATCATGACAATGTGCAGTTGAAAGAAGAAAAAACATATGGGCAATGTTATTGACTTGATTTGATTTTTGGTGCTTAACGCCACTTTCAACAATATTTCAGTTATATCATGGCGACCAGTTTTAGTGGTGGAGGAAGCCGGAGTACCCGGAGAGAACCACCGACCATGGGCAAGCAACTGGTAAACTTTATCACTTGCGGCTGGCAATGTCATTGAACAAAAATCATAATATACCAAAGGTACATTTTCTCGATTAAAAAATACACATCCAGAGATAAACTTCTAGAGTGGGATGAGAATCTACAAATTAATTGTATAATTTGTATGCAGCCAGACATGCAGAATTGTCATTTTATATGGACATATCAAAGTCACCAAATGAAACAAGCCCAAAACACACATCCAGAGGTCAAAGCAAGGTCATACTGATATGGGTATTAACACAACCAGCAATTCTGTCTTTGCAAAATTTGGATTTACCTCCTATTTACAAGAGTTGTCTACCATAATAGAATACATCTTGAATTAAACTATATTTTTGCATAGGAGAAAAATCCATCATTTTATTATACATGTAATTAAAAAAAAAATTAAATAAGCAGTCTGATGATCAAAGTGTGAACCAATTAACCATGTGACAGTGTATTAAATCAACACCAGCCTCATAAATATACAGTCTGTGCCTTTAGCCACTAGCCCTCTGCCCGAGACTAGTAAAATTTTGTTCGGGCTAGTGAAATTTTACTGAAATTTATATAAACAAATAGAAGAAAACCTCAAAATTAGCTATTCGGGCTAGTAGCTGACAAAGTTTTTGGCACAGACTGAAAATATTCAGAGGTCATGCAATGTGTGATGAAAAAAAAATGATAACTGGATAAATTTTAAGTTAAGTTGCTAATTAATATAAAATAACTCGCTCAACAGTAGACAACTCTGTGAATTTGAGGCAACTCCAACTTATGCAAAGATGGAATAAACTACATACAACCACTGCACAAAAAAATATGAAATTAAAAAATAACAAGGTTGAACATGTATATTAAACAAAAGTACAGAGACAAACATGTATCGCATCTTAGACTCAAATAATCATTCACAATCACAATTCAACCAAAGAGCAGCAGGAGATACATTGTATTGACAGTTTAGAATTTACTTAGATCCAAGGCAGGCAAGTCATACTTCACAGAAGGATATACAATTTCCGGCAAAAATATATTCATGTAGAAAGTTTCCAATCTGGCAAAAACAGATTTCCAAAATGTCTCATTAAAAGGGATGAACTCTACATGTATGTCTTTCTCTGTACATAGCACAAATAGCATTTGTGAACTCCTAAAACTGCCATCTGTCCCTGCACCTGAGTATAGTATGCATATCTTCTATTCAATGAAATTACATTGTTCTCATCAACTTTCAAACAAGGAAGTTGTACGGCAGCCAGCTGAATATTTAAGTCCCAAGTTGAAGACGGGTTTTTCAATTCAACAATGTATTCATGTCCATCTAATACAGCAATCCTGACAACGGAGGCACCAAGGTAGGGTTTGTCTTTGTCAACAACAAATCCCCTTTTCTCCAGTTTAATGTCTTGAGAAATTTCTGCTTTTAATGTCCTCAATAAAACGCTGTGCAGCAGTTTCCTCATTCTCCAAACCAAACTGCATTGCAGCTGTTTGCTTACATTTATTGTACAATAAACTTGCTAAAAGTTTTGATGGTTCATAGTTGCGACAATACACTGTGTATTTGTACTGTGTCATTTCACATGGCAGTCACCTATTTCCGGCGCACACAGGTAAAGGTAAATAATGTGTATTGCCGGTTGATCGATTGATGTGTTGACAGTAGTTACGGTCAGTAGGCCCCCAGTCTCGAATATTCTCGCAAATTAACGCGTGATTTAAATTAAAACGCTCTACCGATCAAGAGATCAAGGTAGCATTCACGCTTTCGTGAAACTAGAGTATTCATCATAAGGTTAACTGAAAATTCTAACGAGACAAAGACACATCAATGACCAATGATAATTCCAGGATAGACGGATTTATCATAATGAATTACGCACCACTGACCAATTACATCTGGGTCTGGTATTACAGCATTTAATTCGAACTCCTCTGTGCAACGAGATTATGTTATTGATGACGCCCCTTGATATTGTACAAGTTCACCTGCTTCTGTGTCATTTTGACGCACTGTGAACCCCTGGGACGCCACATCTTGTTTGATATTTTTAGTATTTTTTCACTTAGTGAACGTATATTATATATGTGCAATATCGATATGAATGACAAATAAAACGATTTAGCGTTTAAATAATATCTAAAACATTCTTGCAAAAACACACGATCTTTTTAACTTTACCGGCGAAATTTTTTTTTTTTCACATTTGTTTGTATTATAATTCATCGTAAAAAACAATATGTTTTAAAGATCAACATCAAAAACCATGTGTCCAAGCTCATACACAATTTTTCATTATATAATTAGCTCACATCTAATTGTCATTGTTGACTTGTTCGACGTTCATTGACAATCAACATGCATTAATTTATACACAACAAAACAGAGATATATGTTTATTAAGATATAAGATAGAAACTACATACATAATACATATCAAAACATAATAATATAATACACATCATTTGGCGTATAGCTGTCTCGGTTGTTGTCACAGTTTTTGATAGCATAACGACGATTGATTAGTTTCCAAGCTTGGAAACTATATCAATCAAACACCCGAGTTCATGCTTGAACTGCATGTTGTTGAATCTTCCCCTAACTAACGAGTTCATGCTTGAACTGACTGATGAACCCTGGCCCTATTTATGACTACAAGCATGTAGACCATAAACGTCAGTGGTGAAAGTCCATGCATGGACTGACGGTAGACTGACTTAGTACAGCGATCAGTTATTAGCTAGGGTCATGAAACCGATTGATTAGTTTCCAAGCTTGGGAACTATATCAATCAAACACCTGAGTTCATGCATGAACTGCATGTTGTTGAATCTTCCCCTAACTAATGAGTTCATGCTTGAACTGACTGATGAACCCTGGCCCTATTTATGACTACAAGCATGTAGACCATAAACGTCGGTGGTGAAAGTCCATGCATGGACTGACGGTAGACTGACGTAGGACAGTGATCAGTTATTAGCTAGGGTCATGAAACCTTTGACAGGTGTCTTGTCTGTATGCTAACCAAGACTCGTGCCAAAAGTGTCCTTTACTGCGACAAGCAACTAAGTCATCAATAACTAACCCATCGAATTTGGTGAATTTGAGTTAAAATAAACGAAAAAATGCCAAATCAGTTGATGACTAATGGCTATAGGAGACAACTGAACCCCAAATGAAGAAACGATTTATGTAAAGAGAATTACGAAAGTACGAAAGGCATGCGATATATAACTTGATTAACTCATTATACATGCTATATGACATTCAACAAAGCACCATGAAGTGTCGAAGTAACCTATACAGTACTCGACAATTAGTTGTAAATATAAACGTATTTATCGTCTGTTTCTAAATGAACTAGTCTATCACTGATTAGCTCAAGTGCAGAGCCCAAGTGTTTACATACATTTTATAATAGTAACAATATATATCAGCAGCGAGAGTGTCTGGTGAATGCTACATTGAGATATAATGTTTATAATTGCACTTTATGATGCATGAAATTTAATACCCAATGTCTCTCATCATGGGTTATCGTTCTATCATTCTGTTACTAATCGTCCATTGTTCTTGTTATTTATTGCTCCCAGCTGTGTTGAAATTAAACACATATAATTAACACGAGGTGTAAAGTTATGTCACTATCCATAAACAGTTAACTAGCCATCGATGAATAATAAAAACAAAACATACAAAATCAAAATATACAATTGTGTACTCTTTCTACATCGGATGCTCATACGGGGATTATTATGCCCCACCACAGTGTGAGCTGAGTGGATGTTAGTGACAATTAAACACAATATTGATCAATAAATTAGATTTGGATAACTTGAACAAATGAAAAAAACACAATTGAATTGATGATCTCTCACTCATCAAGTGTGAACGCTACGTAAGTAATATATTGTGTGAAATATGGATAACAATATACGGGGATTATTATGCCTCGACACTAATGAAATGCACAACGATAACACTAACACCCGGATTTTATTATGCCCCAAAACACCGTGTTAGCACTGAACCATTCAATCGAGTAACGCTTTTTGGGCCTGCTTGAAATCCAACGTCCGAGAGCCTGAATAAGATGGTTTTCAATTTTGACCCTGCAGTTGTACTCGCCCCATAATTCTGAAGTTGTGACCGTTATGCAAGTCAGAATTGTATCCTAATGATGTGAGTATCCTTTATAGTGAATAAATTAAATAATTTCTCGTTAACGCCTTCCCGTTCTCCATTACAAAGAATGGTTCTGTATCATTATTCTTTTCAAATGTTTTATTTCGAAATTCAACATATCGTTCCAAAGAAATGACGGGACAAACCAAAGCTACTGACGAAAATAAATGAATATTGATACCCTCACGAAAAGGGGTCCGTCTTAGAGGCTTTCAGATGCAAAGTCGCTCTGTCTTTATGGAAATGCACATCTTCCATACATACATTAACATTGCCTTCTGGGTCGAAAGAATGTAATATGGTGAATGCACCGCAACCTAGAAAGCCGAAATATGCCATAGCACATGTTGCTTCTAAGAGTATATCGGTAAAGGGTGTGAAATACTTTTGTCTCAAAAGATGACAAATATCACGAAGTAAAACGAAAGTAATCGGTAGTCTAGGTTTAGTTGAATGTGACTCATTTTTCTTATTTCCTCTATATAGGGCATCAAGCCGATAAAGTTTGTCAGATGCATTGCTAAATACAATTTTTCCCGGATTCTAGATATTTATAACGTATTCCACAAATGTACATTTTAATAGTAGAACATTTCAAATGTAAGTTTTTGAAGCAATGTGTAGCAAAATGCATAAGTGATTCCTCAGTTAACGGAGGCATACGTGAATTTCTCCCAAGCACTCCAATCATGCTTAGAAAGGTGACATAGGCGGAATAACCGCATTCATATTGTGTACGGGTTCTTGGTGCTATTTGTGTTTTAAGTAAACAACTTACAGTATTACGAGTAGGTAGTAATATAACTTCTCCTTTTAATATTGTACAAATGGTGCGGATCCTTTCTGATCCCTAATTGCTTAAATGCGTCTGATATGTCCACCTTGCTTAATATTGAGAAATGCCCGAAATCCTTTATAGCGCTGATCGCACCATCTATTCTAACGTAGGATATCGAACATTGTTCTTTATCAATTGAAATGTTAATGCTTTAATGCTCTTCATTGTTATGAGGAGACGATAAATCGACTATTAATCACTTTTTTGTTTGTTTGAATATTTACCTTCAACTATACCTATCGGGCTTACGCGATACATATTCAGCGCCGCCTTGAGATAGCCTTTCTCCACCTCTTGTTTAATTTAAAAACAATGTTTGATTGATAAAGAGAAACCCATCAACAAATTCAGCCGTGTTGTCACAATGTTATCTTAGTATGTCTATTGTGTAGCGTTTTTTTTTATGTATTATTTATGAGGACATTCCAATCGGTGGATTTCTCACCCAATAATGAATTTGAATTTAATTTTGTCTGGATTACTAAATGCTGATTGAAGATTTTTACATTCAACTGTTTAAATTTGTCTTTGAAGCCATAGTTTTTTTTGTTTTTTTTTGTTTTTTTAATCTAATAACAAGTGTTGCCTGAGGGCAAGTGTGGACACAGAAATGTGCTGTCCAAAAGGCAAGTGTGGATGTCAATATTTCATATTATTTAACTTAAAAAAAAAAAATCATGGACACAGGGGTCCTGGATTTTTTTTTTAATAACAAAAAATACACTATGCAGAAAACTACAGAGTGACTCAGTGAGCAACACGAACCCCACTAAAGACTTTGGATATGCTCTGATCTATGGTTTAATTCCAGGACATGCTTATTGAATTCTAAAGAAGATATTGTGTTTTAATTAAAACGTAAATATCAAATTGAGTGCGCACGAGACGTTTCTGGAATAATCGTCATCAAGTACGCTCAAAATTTTCAGAATAAAGTCCAATGAAAGGTCACACTTCCCCCCTAAAAATCAATTTTCAATTAAATCGATTTCATTGTTTTTTGTTTTTGCTTGTTTGTTTGTTTAGTTTTTTTTTATGAATAATAAAATTCACCTCCTTTTTTTCCTTTTTTTCTTGTTTAAATCAATGATCAACAATATTCCAGAATCAAACAAATGAATAAATATAACATAGCATCTTTCCTTTACATTGTCAAGATTCTGAGTGCATTTGTTTCTGCCAGCAATTTTGTCAACGACGAGCGTCGTTTAGTAAACGTTACACTACCAGAAACAAATGTGTCGTTTAATGACCTTCACCGACCTGAAGATAAGAGATAAAAATAGCTCTACACCTCCGAGGTGAACAAACATCTTACACAGCGCGGGAAAATGAATGACCAAAACGCTGTGTTGTTTTTGTCAAATTTTGATGACAGTTCGTCTTCATCTTCAGAAGATCGGACGACAATGCAGACGGAGATCATGAACTTATTATGCATGTTTGCAATATACTTACGGAAAGGAGGGATATCCCAAGAATCGAGACATAGCTAGATGTAGTCATGAATTAGGACGACCATAATAATGTAAAGGTTTTATTTATTTATTTTTTATTATAAAAGGATAGAAAATTTCAGAAACGGTGTGTTAGATTAAAATAAACCATTAATAGACACGATTTCTTACTATTTATTTCTCCGTTGTTCATCTTCTGCAAGGTTTCAAGATTTTTCGCGCGAAAAATACACGTGTCTGTAGTTATTAAACGACGGATGTAGAAACAACTGCGTCGTTTACAAGTCTCAATCACAAACATTCAACGACTACGCGACTATTTTGCGCGTACATCGTTTACGTCAACGATGCCATCGTTGACACTAAAATGGCAGAAACAAATGAATTAAACGACTACGCGCGTAGTCGTTCACGTCCTTTAGTGCAGAAACAAATGCGACCTCTATATTTATAAACTATTGACCTGAGTAACCTTGCTAAACCATGCAGATTCAGTGTGTTTTAAATCGGCCATCCAATCAGGACGCTCATTATTGTCCAAGATAAAAATACATCGCTAAAATTAGCTGTGTTCTAAAACTTCAATTCATAAATTTATATAGAATAGAAATCGGAGATATTTCGTCATAACACTTCACACATGGTTTTGTCTATCATATTTCTTGAAGACAAACATAAACTTGTATTGCATTTATCAATATTTTATGAGTACCAACAGTTTTTTCAACACCGTATCTGTTCACGTGACTACACATGCTACTCACAATGACCCGTGACCCAGATTAGCAGCTAAAACTTCAATTCATAAATTTATCGGAGATATTTCGTCATAAAACTTCACACATAGTTTTGTCTATCATATTTCTTGAAGACAAACATAAACTTGTATTGCATTTATCAATATTTTATGAGTACCAACAGTTTTTTTTTCAACACTGTATCTGTTCACGTGACTACACATGCCACTCACAATGACCCGTGACCCAGATTAGCAGGTATCAGGAATCTTTTCTGTATATGGTATATAAATATTGTACACAATGTCAGTCGGGATATATTAATAATTCTTCAGTTAAATTATTAATGAGAGGCTGATACATTGTCGTTCGCAGTGAGTCACAGTCCTGTCGACAGCTTTCTGCACGCCAGATGATATATTTTGATTTTGTTTGCTAAAATTAGTTTTCTCACATGTTTTAAATCCGTGACCTTTGCCCTTGCACTTGAGATAGGCGTGACTAAATTTACAGTCTTTCCTTTTACACGTTCCGTAATTAAAATTGTTATATAAATCATGACCTACTTGAATGATATTTCTACCATATCTATCTTCGTTTTCTCTCCCACTGACCGAATATTTGCCATTTTTTTGTGGGGCCTTTTGAAGGGGAATTTCCTTACTCCTTTGTTTCTCGCAGAATTTAGTTGTGTGAT
>MJUT01002201.1:411050-434155 GCA_002080005.1 Gigantidas platifrons | reverse complement strand
TAAAATCGAGGAAAAAATATTGATTTTACGAAAGTCCAGGGACGTAATTTCCCATCGATTTAAACTGAAAAGATTATTATTTATCGATCAGGTAACTATTACTGATTATCGAGAAAGATGCAAAGTAATCTTAAATGATGTATTTTACAAGAAATTGTCAATTTTCTAGCACCTCCCGTAGCTCTCAAGGTTAAAATTTTAGTGTATAGTTGACCGGAAGTCACGTCACAAAGGTCACGTGATGTCGCTAGTAGTTCGATACGCGGCAAGCCAACCCAGGTATATTTCAAGTTATTGCTGTTGGCAAGAAAACTTATGCAATAGAACCTGTTTTTAATATTGAGTCTGCTAATATATCATGTGATGAAGTTGTAAAATTACTGGGTATTGATATATAGACTATCAGCTAAATGTTGATAAACACTAGTATAAAAAAAAACATTTGTCGTAAAGCCTCACAGCAATTGAGTGTACTAAAGCATACTTGTTGTTGTTGTTGTTGTTGTTGTTGTTGTTGTTGTTGTTGTTGTTGTTGTTGTTGTTGTTGTTGTTGTTGTTGTTGTTGTTGTTGTTGTTGTTGTTGTTGTTGTTGTTTGTTTGTTTGTTTGTTTGTTTGTTTGTTTGTTTGGTTATTTTTTATCTAATTTTTCATTCTTTTATATTGTCTAATTTCAATTGTTGTCCATTGGCTTGGCACTTTTGTTCAAAAGCAAATACTATAAAACTCGAGAAAATACAGGAAAGAGTTTTACGTTTTATCTATGAAGATTACAATAGCACATATGAAGAACATTTACATATAGCAAAAGTACCATCTCTACAAATAAGGAGAATGGGCACTATTGCATTAAAATGTTTTAAAATATTGTATAAACTGTCTCCACCATGTTTAAATGATTTAGTTGTTTTAAAAAATAGTAAATATAGTTTTAGATATTCTAATATTGTAGAGATACCTCGAGCAGAGACTACTACCTAGAGTAAAGAACTCTTTTAAATATACAGCTGCTGTTCTATAGAATGATGAATAGAATAGAATTTATAGAACCTGATGATTTTAGAAAAATTGCCAATTTTAACCAATTTAAAAACATTTTACTATCATGGAATGGCAATGAATGCAAATGTAATGCTTGTAAACAATTTTAATATCATCAAGGTCTTTTCAATTTTTATATTATTTATATATATTTTTTAGTAGTGTAACATGCTTTTAGCTGATAACACCAGCTTCATTTTTTTTAAGATCATAAGCTTTTATTACTGTTCTTGATTAACTTGTCTACTATTGTGTATGCTTACCTTGTCTGTGCTATATGTGTGCTTTAACTTGTTTACTATATTTTGTTACTATGCATGCTTTTATTCTAATTATTAATTTGTGTGCATGCTATTGTTGTTTTTAACTATTATTTATTTTTGTGTTGTGTATTTCGGTCAAAAGCCCACTAGGGCTTGTGTTGTATTATTATTTTAACATGCCGACTATAAATAAATATTATCTTGTCTTGTCTTGTGACGTCTTGTCTTATCTTATCTTAACACATACAAAGAACTGAGATGGGACTCACTGCAAAGCTTGAAGATACCAATTGGGTAGTCAGAAGTCATAAATCGAAGGACAGACAAGGAAATGACCAAAAAGGACAAATAAAATAATGATCTACAAAACACTACACAGAAAGCTAAAGACAACGATGCTGTGGTGCAAGTATTCCGGGTATTGATCAGCCAGTATTAATGTCATACAGTCATGAGATACACCAAACAGAAGTTAATTCCACTGCACCAAGGCGTAAGTAGACCAACTCCGGAGTTACAGATTCGTGAGCCTATTGTCGTCCAGAGAGGCAAAAAGTGAATGGTGGTGGCGAATGAGAGAAGTTTATGCAGCTCCTCAAAGTAATATCACATTAGAAATTTTATGGTCCATGACTCGGTTAACCGTTGGCGACTATCTGTGTAAGAAAAGTTCGAAAATACCAAAGGGGCAATCAGAACTATCACCCGATTGTTAAACAGAGTATCTTGATAGGTGCAACTAGTGGAACAGGAACTGTTCACCCTTCTGGTAAATTTGAGTTCATTCCCGTTTTTAGTTTGGATCGTGTTGCTCAATCTTTAATTTTCTTTGTAGTATTTTGTCGCCACTTTTTGGTCTTTTTGTCCTTGTTCATTTGGTTATTGTATTGTCTGTCCTTCTTATTACGGCTTCTGATTTCCCCTTTGATACCTTCATACTTTTTCTGTTTAGACTGTCCAATGTTTATTCATGTACAGATTGGGTACAATAATTTTGTAGTTTCTAAGAAAAAGCATTCATTCACTTTGCCATAGGTACCTTGGCGGCTTAGATTTCAGATCCACGTTAAAAGTCTACTTCGAAGGACAATGTAATCTTGAATTTTTGATGAAGGTCGAATAATAAAGATGACAGCCATTGCAGTTCTAAGATGGCACCTTATGAGAAAATAAATAAAAGCATTTAGGCCTAATGAGTGGGTGAGTGATTATTGTTTAACACCAATTCTATCAGCAATTTTTCAGCTATATCATGGCGAGAACAATTTAATTTTCAATAAGATGATGATGAGGTCCGCTTTGTTCTAAACCAACACGCAGAGCTGGATTTTTATAGTGTTAGCTCACTGAAACAACAGTCCGCGGGTAGACATGTCGCTCCACTCGGACACATCATTCCGATTCCGAGCCAACCAGTCTTTGCGCTTTCCCATTAATGCTGTGTACCTAGCGGAGAAGCAACAAATAACAATTGTATTGTCTTTGGTTTGACCCGATCGGGGCTCGAACCCACGATCTACCACACACGAGGCGAGCACGTCAACAATTACGCCACCGATGCGGTCCCATTTTGGCATACTACGCAAGTACAAATGTACTTAAAACGTGAACGAAACCCAAACTGTACATGAATGCGCATTGGATTGTACCTTATAAAGTTGTCATTTCTTAAAAGGAACGGAAATCCTAAATGACCACTACTGCAGGACTTCGTTTTTATCATAGGCCCCTGTGTGAAAATGAACCAAAGCTCTGTCTTATAGAAACTACAAACATGATTGAACCAAAAATCTGTAGTTTAAACATATTTCATGATCAAAGTATTTTTCTTTAACACATTTAGGAATAATAATGAGATTCCGTTTACCATTTGAATCCACTTCTACTTATCGTTTTGTATAAATATGTCTAGTCCAAGTAAATGCTTCATAATTGTGTTTGTTCATTTGTTTTGAAATAATTCTGCATTACAACATTTGCAAGTTTTTATTAATAAAAATTAAAATTATACAATTGGGTAATATATGTTGAAAATGGAGTTTGTTCCTTCTTGTATAAAATTCTTTAATTATGTCTTTTAAAGCTGCTTTCAGATTTAACTTTTTGTCATGACAGTAGAAGAGGGTGCTCCTCCACTGGTAGGATTCTCAGACTTCTGTAAGCCAAACAGTTTCTTTCTTAGTTGTAGGATGAAATACGTCAGAATGGCGGATGCTACAGCCAAACAAACCACAAAAATAACTAGAAATGTCACGAGTGTTGTGACTGATTTTTTCTTAAAACAGCTTTCGTGCGCAGAATCCACAATGGATGGTTGACCTAGGTGAGAGAAAAAAAAACATGATTAATGATAACTAATCGCTCAATATGATGAAATGACCTCAAATTAAACTTAAAAAAAAGGATTTGACTGTCAAACGTTATCCATAATTCTAGCTAGATTCTATATAGCTATCCTTCAAATACAAGGAATTGTTCCAAATATCCCATTAACCGGTTTAACATCTTTGTGCCTGTACGAAGACTGGACCTCAATTTCCAATGTCGTGGTATTTTTGGTGTTCAGTGAGTTAAGGTGATAGTTGATTATAAGCTTTGCTGATATTGGTGGAATTGTTTACCATCACTGTTTAAACTTCCTTTCCATAATACAACATCCTAATTACTCTTTAGTAATGCCTTAGTTTTCTGTGTACATAGTGTTTTGTAGATCATTGTTTGTCCTTTTGTACTTTTTCTTTTGGTCATTGCGTTGTCTGTTCTTCGATTTACGGATTATGATTACCTCCCTTTGGTATCTTCAGATTTACGGATTATGATTACCTCCCTTTGGTATCTTCAGATTTACGGATTATGATTACCTCCCTTTGGTATCTTCAGATTTACGGATTACGATTACCTCCCTTTGGTATCTTCAGATTTACGGATTATGATTACCCATTTGGTATCTTCAGATTTACGGATTATGATTACCCATTTGATATCTTCAGATTTACGGATTATGATTACCCATTTGGTATCTTCAGATTTACGGATTATGATTACCCATTTGGTATCCGCAAACTTTACTTCAGAGACAGTTTCATAATATAACAGCCTAGCCTAACCAGTCTTTAGTAACGCGTTAAGAGACTTTGATTGAATAATGGTATGGTGCTATTTCTTATTTTATCCCACTGTAGGCCTTAATAAGGACAAGCCTGTTTCAGTTGTATGTTCTACTCTTTGGACAAACATGTTTCATAACATTGTAATGTGGTAATACAAATAGTATAGTGACAATTGGGTGTACACGTATATTCCTCAACAGTCAAAAAGTCATGATGGCGATCGTAAAACCCTCAATGTGATGAACGTGTTGAATTCAACTTGATCACTATGAATCTGTGGTTCTGTAGCTTCATAGTTAGCAGCAACAATTTATCAATTGCGAAATAATTACCTGGTGAACTGTTGGTATCTTCAACTCTTCTTATAAATAACAAGTGTCACTAGTGGAACAGGAACTGCTTATCCTTCCGGAGCACCCTAGTTCGCCCCCGATTTTTAGTGGGGTTCGATTATCTCGATCATAGCTTTTCTGTGTAGTGTTTTGTAGATAGTTTTTTGTCCTTTTGTCCATTTTTCTTTTTGCTATTGTGTTGTCTGTCCTTCTTCGATTTTCGGATTCTGATTACCCCTTTGGTATCTGCAAACTCAACATAAAATAATGGGGCTTGTCAAATTTGTTTTTAATTTTATATCTACCTGCATTTGCACCTTGTTTGGTTCCTGTTGTTGTAGATATTGTTTGAGCTAGAAGAAATAAGCATAATTAATATATATTTTTTTAGAAATCAAGTTTATATCATTCCAATATCTCATTTAAGGTTAAAAAACATTGTTTCATAAGAAAATGGAAACAAAAACTACCACACTGTCGAAATAATTCCAAAATCATATAGAAAACCCGTAGAAATGAGGCAAAATCAATACTTTCAACACACAAATACATGACTGCTCACTTTCGTGTCTTGATACAGGCACTTCAATAAGAAAATTAAAAAAAAGGTGGAGGGATGCACTACTAGTGTTATAGGCCCAAGCCTAATTATACCATTATTAATAGACAAACTTTATAGCATGTGACCATCATAACAGATACGATATTAAAAGCAGGATATGATGAGACATTGCTTGTGTTCATTATAATAACATACCATCCCTATCTGACAATACCCCAAAATTCTCTATGTAATTCCCATTTCAAAAGTGTAAGGGAAAAAACACAATTTTGACTTAAATGATCGGAAATATTACGATATGATGTAACTATTGATGGAATAAAATGAAAACACAAAAAAAATACCACACTGTCGGAACAGTTCCAAGATTCAATAGAAAAATCGTAGAAAGAGACAAAATAGACATCCTTAACACACAAATACATGACAAAATAGACATCCCTAACACACAAATACATGATCAGAAGTAAGCATGGTAATCCTGATCTCATTAAATTGTTATACATAGAGATGATTTCTGTGCTTGTTTGAAAACAAATGTTTGAATATGTATGCGCATTTCCACGTAGGGAAAGAATTAAACAACTGGAAAAATGACATAACTTTTGTATAGAAGTATAACAGACAAGGTTTTAACTTGAGGGAACGAGATAGACACAATATCACAACATTCGATATTTTATGTTTGGAAGATATGATATTTTGGGCTTGGAAGATGATACTTTAGTGGTAAAATGGTGTGGTGGAATGTTGTAAATTATCATGATTGATATCTATCAACATAACTTGCATTCGTAGCTTGCTTGATTCCTTTCGAGATAGACATAATATGAGCTAAGTAGCTGTCCAATATCTGCTTTTTTCGTGTATTTGTTTTTCTCCTTTCTGACAAAACAAGTAAAACCAGATACTGTTTTTTTTTTTTTTATTAGGGTCGCGATTGTGTTAGCCAGATGATCGCCTATGTATGCCATTAAATTACCTCATTCACTGCATCCATCTCTGCACGACATGTACTCCAATTGTACATAAAGAGGGCTCTTTATAGATACACTAAGCCAAAGTTCAATTCTCTTTTAGTTTTACATGTTATTTCTTTAAGACCGGTGGTGGTTTTTTTTCTTTTACTGTTTACCAAATAAGACACGTAACAGATATATAGTGGATTGTATTTGACCAAAGATACCAAAGATGTAATCAAAAGACGCAAATCGAGGACGTGCATATATATTCAGGTGTCAAACCTATAATTCACCAATCAGAGCTTAGAACATATACAAAAGTAGTCCCTTTTAAAGAAAATAGTTCCTTTCGCTTTGTTGTATTGTGACAAATACTGAATGGAATGGGATAATTAAAATTGATAATTGAAGTTAAATCTATAAGGATTATTTTGAGCCCAAATTTGATGCATTTAGTTGTATTTTAATACCTCTATGGAGGATTTGATGCATGACCTATAAATATTGAATTTCCCGGGGATGACCGAGCTATTTTTAGAGTAGGTGTTTTCCATAGCCTGGCATTCCACTGCAAGACTTTAAACATCCCCCGATATTTTCACAGAACGTAGAGGAATCATGTACGTATCAGAAAATATATGGTCTTAGAAAGGTTAAACTTAAGATAAAATAGCCAGGCAGGCTCGAAAAAACACAAATTTAGTAGAAAATGTTAAAGAAATTGATTATAGGTTTCACACCTTCAACAGTATTAAAAGAATCATGCAATTTATGAAAGTACTATGTGATAAGAATTGAACCAATGAAAGTTGCTATATAAATACACCAATATAATAATGAGATTTTTTCAACCTACCTGCCTTCGTAGCTTGTTTGATTCCTCTCGCGGCAGAAGCTGTTCGAGCTAAAGGAAGAAATATCAAATAAAATATAAGGACAGTTGGGAATCAATTAAAAATTATATACAGGACAATCCGTCTTTTCAAGTTGCTCACAATGTTTACAAATCCATTTGCAATTATAAATAATATTTCTTAACACAAGTGGTGATTTACGGTAGCTTATATGAACCATTTAATGCCATTTCCTCCGAAATGTTACTTAATGTTCAATTATAGTATTTTACCTGTCCCTTGATTTAGTGAGTGAGTGAGTGACTGTTGCTCAACAGCAATTTTCCAGTTATATCATGGCGGGAACAAATTACATTTCGTTGAGATAATGTCCACTTTGTACTAGACCAACATGCTTTGACCTTTGTTGGATTTATTATAGCGCTGTCTCACTATTTAAAATAAAAATTGTGGGTAGGCATGTCGTTCCACTCTTACTGATTATCACCATTCCAAGCATGCCAGGTCTTTGCACTTTAAACTCAGCGGAGATGCAGCAAATACCAATTTTATTATCTTTTGGATCGAACCCACGATTTACCACACTTGAAGCGAGCATGGCAACGATTACAAAACCAATGCGGTTTTTTTTTAATTCGCCAGGTTAGCAACACACAACATCAATCAGTAATATGTTGAGCTTTCGGTTCATGCATTATACTTTCAAAGACAGAGGCGTAGGAGTGGACCGGATCGTAGAGGAGAGCTTTATGGGTGCACATGAAAGTTTCGGACTGCAAGCTTCCAAAAATGACATGCAAATAAAAACAAATATAAAAATGTTATTTGGACTGGAGGAATACTTTCCTGTTTTACTACACATTTTCTGCTTCCGTGTTCAAATTTCAGCTGTTTCTATTTTTTTTTTGCCTCACTCCTACGCCCCTGATTATATGTCTTAAGTTTTTATGTTAATATCTTATTTCTCTTTGTTTTCCCTCTATATATATAGTCAGTTTTCTACTTTTTCACTTTTAATAAGAGGAGATAACTTAATTTGGTTGTATTGTACGACTGTATTGAAATGGATATCAATGTAGATATTATAAATGTTTTATTAAAAACCTTGGGTTGATGGTTTCAGTTTTGTTACTGCCACTGTTGAGCTTGCCCCTGGAATAATTTAACGATATATTCATAAAATGTTTAAATCTTATCCAAGAGAACAATTGGGCGGCATATCGTACGTCAGACTCTTTGATTTTATCACAGTCACTTGAAGTTTCGAAAATGAAAATAAGAAAAACTTCGAAAAATTTTGGTCATCTATACTCAATCATATATATCATTATTTATTATAGATGACCAAAATTTTCGAAACTTCAAGTGACTGTGATTTTATGAAGAGAGTCGAATCCTAGTTATAACAAAGATTATTTGAAATAACTAAAAATCATTGATATTTCATATCCAAATTTCCCATAACGTATCTTAAACAATGTGTGTTGGGTTCACACAAAACGAGTCTTCAATTATGTATCTTAAGCTCCTATTACGAGCCCTAGAGAGTTTTAGACTATTCTCATCTATTTTCATCTCCCATCAATAGCTTCAATGACACCTATTCGAGAGGACCTGATCTCACTCCCGTGTTGATGGAGTTCAAACTTTTTATCTTTGGTTTTTGGTTTTTGTTTTTTGACGTCTATGTACTTTTTTTTGTTTAATTCTGGAACGTCATTTTACTTGGAAATCTCTCCTATTTTAATGTATATTCAGATTGAGTACTGTTCCTCTGATTGGAACCGTTTACCTTTATTATAATCTAAAAATGATCATGGCGAAGTTTGTAAACTGAACTTTTGTTGAAAGAGCCGTTAAACACCATACCCCCTTTTTGAATCGATATCAATGTAGAAATTATAAATGTTTAATTACAGACCTTGGATTGACGGTTTCAGTGTTGTTACTGCCGCTCTTGAGTTTGACCCTGGAATATTTTTATCATATGTTCGTAAAATGTGTTTATTTTATCTAAAGGGAGCAATTCGGTGTCATATCGTATGCCATATTCTTAAGAAGAGAGTCGAATCCTTGTAATAACACAGATTAATTTAGTACACAAAAATCATCGACTATTCCCTATCCCCCATTACATATCTTAGACTATTTATCTTGGGTTCACATATTACGAGTCTTCTTCAATTGTGTAATTTCATGACACCTCTTTAGGAGGACCTGATATCACCCCCGTTTTGATGGAGTTCGAGCTTTATACCATTTGTTTTTATATTCCGCGTCGTCGTTTTTACCTTAATATTATAATTTACAAATGGTAATGGTGATGCGTACTCAATACAACTTCATGTGATAAAGTTTGTCAGTGACTTGCGGCAGTTCAGTGGTTTTCTCTGGTTTCCTCCACCAATAAAACTGTACGCCACTATATAACTGAAATATTGTCGAAAGTGGCATTAAACGCCCGAACCTAACCCTATACTTTACAAAAATGTACTATATCTCTTCCATAATTTATATTCATTGTTAAAATGGTGGGGCCCGGGTGGCTCAATGAGTTAGGTCGTTGGATCTAACAGCTCATACAAGCCTATCACCAATATGGCGTGGGTTCGCGCCCAGCTTTGTAAATTACAAAAAAGGTGCACTCGACTCGCAGCCGCAAGTCATAAAGTTTACCAGTTGCTTGCCCAGGGTCGGTGGCGCTCTCCGGCTTTCTCCACCACTAAAGCTGGTCGCCATGCCATGATATCGCTGAAATATTGCTGAAAGTGGCGTTAAACACCAAAATTCAAATTCAAATTCAAATTCTTAAAATGGTTGTAACAGTATTTATACGTTAATTCTTCATGCGATTTATCTTGTGGGTAGCCTCGTATGGAAGAAACTAAATAATACACACTAAGTACCACCTTAATAAAGATGTCAAGAGATAGTGTTTATCTACAATAAGTGATATCTTCTTAAATATCAGACTTCCTTGTTAGATTATTATCGGGGTAGTAAATACACGTAGATATCTAATTTAGTGAACACTACGCGTTTCTACAATAACCTTCATCAAGTACAAAGTCAAAAGATTGGAATTATATTTTCATACACACCTTTTACATAAATATCTTATTTTTGGGGGAGTCTTTTTCTTAATGAATCCTGTTATGTTTTTTGTATCATCTGAATTAATATATTGGCATATATGGAAATATATATTAACATAGGTATTCATATGTCTTATTACAAACCTTGAGTTGATGGTTTCAGTGTTGTTACAGCCAAGGTTGAGCCTGGTCCTGGAATATTTATATTATTGGTTATTAACATGTAAATATGTTTAAATCTTAAGGTGAAAATTGGGTGTCATATATCGTACGCCAAATAATTTTATATTCCGTCGAAACCTAGTAGTAACACAGATTACTCTTTATAACAAATTTTGAAGAAAAAAAAAGATTTTATTTGCGTTCAAAGGTTATACTTGCCGTTTCAAAAGTGAGGCATTTGCCTCATTTGCCTCCATTGCGCTACGGCCATGGCTATTCGTTATTTTCAACTTCCATTAATAGTTTTAATGACAAATCTTCTTTGATGGAATTCTAGTATAGTTCGAGCTTTTTTTTTCTTTTTTTTTTGTCGTCTATGTAACGTTGTTTATGTTTTGAATCGCCATTTTATCTTAAAATCTCTGCTCTCTTGGGGAAATTGTTATTATACAGATGGAGTCGTCGTGGTCGTGATCGTATGGTAGTTGTATTTACTGCTACCTGTGCAATCAAGTGCCTATCACCACTAAAGTTTTGAGTTCGAACCACGTTCATGGCGAAGTGTACTCGATACAATATTATGTGATAAACTTTGTCAGTGACTTGCGGCAGGTCGGTGGTTTTTCTCCGTCTACTGTCGTTTCTTCCACCAATAAAACTGAAATATTGTTGAAAATGGCGTTAAACACCATAATCCTACTGTTTTTCTGATTGGCATGTTTACCTTTATTATCATTTACAAATGTAGTAAGCTTCTTCAATAATTTGTATTCATTTTTAAAATGGTGGTGACAGTATTTATACATTAATCCTTCGTATGTATGCTTTATCTGGTGAATGCATGTAAAGATTTTAAGATGTAGTGTTTATCGACTTCAAGTCAAAGAAGAGTTTGAAGGTACCAAAGGGGCAATCAGAGTCCGTAAATAGAAGAAGTACAGACAACACAATGGCCAAAAGAAAAAGTACAGACAACACAATGGCCAAAAGAAAAAGGACAAAGGAACAAACAACGATCTAGTAACACGAACCCCACTAAAACCGGTGGTGAACTCAGGTGCTCCGGAAATGTATATAAGTTATGCTTATATCTGAATATGATATTGTAATTGTGAAAAGAGAAACATCAATAAATCAAATGCGGTTATTTCACTCCTAAATTATAATTAACATGAAGAGTTTGAAGATACCAAAGGGGAAATCAGAATCCATAAATCGAAGAAGAACAGACAACACAATGGCGAAAAGAAAAAGTACAAAAGGACAAACAACGATCTACAAAACATACATACTAAAGATCGAGTAACACGAACCCCAATTAGAACCGTTACCTACTAGTATTTGAAAACATTAAACGTGTTTTGTAGAACTTACTAATATCACAGCACGCTCCTCCATATCCACGCCGACACCGGCAGTTACCGCTTTGTTTATCGTATACACCACCAAACGAACATGTCTGAGCACAAGATCGTCTGTCCTCGAGATCTGCTGTTGTGAGATTACATCCCGATGAGCACGCGCTGTATGTGACATTGGCAGGACAACATATTGGTTTGATTCTTTTTTGTACACCTCCGCCACATGTCGCTGTGCATGTTGACCATTGAAGCCACTGTGAGAGGTCACATGCAAACACTCCTTTGCTACACTCGTATATTGCTTCACTGGAGGAATACAAACTTGCAAAAAATAAAACCAGAAATCCGAACTTCATATATATGACCATCTTGAATCGATCTATTATTATAGAAGTAACTAATATCTAGAACACTGCTTTGGTTAAATTTTTTTTTTAATGCAAAACATGTACATGTACTAGTATATAAATTATTAAAATTCAAAATCCAAGGGCTTTTCTTTTACTTATATTGATAAATGTTTGATCTTCTAAAGAAAGCAAAACTTAATAGAAACACGGAAGGACCATATAAAGCAAATAAATACAAATCCATACATGAATATTATTTTCGAGATAAGACCAATGAAAGGAATTAAAAGCCAGTGTCAAAGGCGTCTGATTCAGAATTAAATCTAACGTCTTACCTGTGGTATTATTTTGATGACATATATCTTGAAATATTATTAAAATTGTGACAAAATGCAAAGATCTCTAGTTTATAACGGTATAATGTTAACAATAATTGTTGTTGAAGTGAAATGCACCAACATATAAAAGTATGTTAAATCCCTGTTACACGGTAAAGCATGTATCGCGATGCTTGTATCATAAACTAAAAAAATACAGTGTAAACAGTGCTATTACTCTGTATCATGCAACTTTTAGAAGTTGCATGATGCACACTTTGGAATAGAACATGTTCTATTCTGTACAGCAAGGATCACGATACATTTGATCTCTGACCAATCAGAGATCTTAGTTTGAGGTCAGAAGGTTACAACATCATCAACAAATAAAATCACATTAAAATTGAATCCCTCATCAAGGTATCTCTTCTCTTAATTATTGGTGTGCCCATTTAAAGTAGTTCATTGAAGGTAGCCATATCCATCCTTAAAAAGTTCTTGAGACCACGTAAATCCTCCGATGATAATTCATATACCAAGGCATGGTATTCCCCATCATATTGGTTTCTCCTGGCAATCCAAGATCTAACCCACAATATTCCGAAACAGTTCCCTCTGTATAGCTGAATTCTAGCAGCAATTAGCAAAATACAAACAGGGATGATAATGTCTTCATTGTCAGGATACTCCATTTTGGTGGAACAATTTCCCATGAAACATACTACTTGATTTAGTGTGTAAACTGACAAGGATCATGATGCAAAAAGTTGCATGATACAAGTATCGCGATACTTACTTTACCGTGTAACAGGTCCTTTAGACTAATTTTTTTATATCATTATTCCTAAACAAATTTATTTGGACGACGTCGCCACCAACAATCCTTCAAGGGTGCAATGAATGACTTTCTGTACAAATTACATATTTCAGTATATAGTTTATTGGTGTTCGTGTACCTCAATCTTTAGCTTTCTGTGTAGGGTTTTAAAGATCATTGTTTGTTTCTTTTGTCCCCTTTCTTTTGGTCGTTGTATTTTCTGTCCTTTGATTTACGGCTTCTCATCATTACGCCTTTGTTAACTCCAAACTGTTCTTGTCGATCATGACTTGATTACCAATCGATCGCTATGTACATTTCAAGTCTTTGTCTTTTATTTCGTATTATTATATTTTAATCTATATGATAGATTTTGACTGGATTAAATTAGTCATGTGTTAATAAAATAATTGAGAGGTTTTGCTAAAATTTTCGCTGCAGGGGAAACAACCCTATTGTTCCCCGCCGAACCCAATTTTTCCCCACAAGGGAGATAACCTATAAAACATTGGCAAAAATTTGCGCTGCCGGGAAACAACCCTATTGTTCCCCGCCGAACAACCCAATTTTCCCTCACAAGGGATATAACCTATAAAACATTGGCAAAAATATAATAAAACAATTGCGGTCTCAGGATCAAAAGATTATGGTAAGTCGTTTTGATATTTGTTCAAAATCAAGATATCTAATAAAGTATAAGACATCTCATATATTTTATAAGATAACTTGTTTAATTAATAAGATTTAGATATTTCATATCATTGAACGTTTAAGGTATATTAAGATAGCTTATGAAGTATAAACATATCTTATAACGTTTATTTTAGATATTTTATTTACTTTATAAAGGTAAAGGTAAAATTCATTTAGGACAGATACCAACTAAATCTAGTGTAGTTTAAAAATATACAAATATAAAATTATATAAAACAATGTATCAAGGTTAAAATGCACTTTAAGTTGATATCCTTCCAAGGATAACCCATTAAAGCGTTTCCGCTTATTTCCAATGGAGTCCTTTAGTGTATATCACTTGTTTAATAAAAAAAAAAAAAAAAAAAAAAAATGANCATGGCACAATTTTAGTTGATAATATTTTAAAAGATTTGGCTGTAATTAATTCTTAAGATGTTGTTTTATTTCTGTTTTGAAAGCGCTATGGTCTTTTATTGATTTTATGTTATTTGGAAGCGAGTTCCAATCTTTAATAGCATTAAAGAAAAAAGTTGAAGAGTCCACACCTTTGATTTTTGGAACAACGAAGTTGAATTGGCTTGATCTAGTGTTATATTCACGATTTTCACTAACTTTTATAAAATTATCTTTTAAATACGTTGGACATTTGTTGTTATAGATTTTATGTGCATGTCCTAATCTTAATTGCTTTACCCTATTCTCAATATTAAGAAATCCAACACTTGATAGTTCTGGTTGGCGAACACTAGATCTTGGACCTAATTCTTTTATAAATCTAACGGTTTTGTTCTGGGCAATCTGTAGTCCTATAATATATGACTTCGCATTTATAAAGTCTAATTTTAACGTTTTCATGCTGATTTTTTCATTTAAAAAAATAAAAATAAAAATAAAAAAATCAGCATGAAAACGTTAAAATTAGACTTTATAAATGCGAAGTCATATATTATAGGACTAGGCAATCTGAAGTTTGTTGTCTGTGAAACACCAGCATACCACGAGGAACATGAATAATCAAAGTGACATTGGATTAGAGCCGTTGTAAGAGTTTTAAGATATCTTATAAAAGTTAATAAGTTATTTTATCAAGTTTACGAGATACGTGTATCCTATAAAGTATATAGGTATCTAATAAATTATATAAGAAATACAATAACTTGGTTATGGAATAAATCATAAAATGACTGGCCATAAAATAACCTCAAATTGTCAGATAATACAAAGAACCCCTAAAGTACTGTAAATCAAACTTAAAACACGCCCGGTGACAATTTACAGTGTTTTGTCAAATACGTTAACAAACGAGAATACTCGTCAGTTCTGAACATAAATTATGTCAGAACTCAAATACTTGTATCGTGTCTTGTATATATTGATCAATTGCTTTTTTTAAGCAAATTGTTGATATTTTTTTTTAACACAGCTTACTATCAAGAGTTATATATACTAATTATAAAGTTTATTAATGTGGTCAACTTAGCCGAGTGGTAAGATGGGAGTTTTGAAAGTCAAAGTAGACTTTAAAAAGCCCAGCAAGGGTTCGAGACACAATCGTACCAAAATGAGTAAAACACGTTTTTAAGCCTAAAATAGTAAAAGGTTCATATATTCAAGAACAAAAGAATAAACTGTAGATTCTTAAAAATAATCCACTGTGTGAACAATAGTGTGACGTCAGAGAAATGTATTATATATCAAAGAAGATGACATGTAAAGGATGATTGGAAATAACAATGGAAAATAGCCTTGTGAAATCAAGGTGAACTTTAATTACCATTCAGAGATTATTATTTATTATTGATGATTGGATCAAATAGTAGATTATCAACCAGTTACTGTATTTTGATATCAGCAATTAGCGTCTTCCTTATTACAAAATAGATGGATTTTGTTATCATCTATGAAATAAAGTTTAAAAATTGTTTATAAATGTTAAAGACTATAAAATGCATTTTTAAATTGTTTTATTCTGTGGAGGTATATTAATTTTGTTTTCACTTTAAAAAAAAAGTATTCTACATGTATATAGTACAAAGCAATTCTACAATAAGTTTAGTAATTTACAAGAATTTGGCATTATGTAGACAGATGAAGAGGGTAACAGTTACTTTTGAGGCCTACATTGTTACTTGTATTTCGGTTATTGAAAGTTCATAAATTGTTTTCATTGCTTTCATTTTATGCATGTTTTTCAGTCATATATAGAAACTATATTAAAGTCAAACCACAAGTAACGGCCACGGCTTATATAGCCTTACTTTCAATATAAGTATCGGGTTACTTGTTATTAATACCATGACTATAGAAAATATCTGTTTACTTTTTAAAAACATCGACCTTCTTCTCAAAAGCATAAACTAAGTTCTATTTGAAGTCGATAGTAGTGTAGGATGTCGATTTATACCAAGGGAGATCACTTGTCTCCAATGCTAATACAAGAATACTGAAATAACAAAATTACCCTTCCCTACATTATAAAATCCCCCGAGCATAAAGCCATTCTCTGTTGTGATAAGAAGTAATATTATATTTATAAAAATATATAACCTCAATGGACACAATTACGACCGAACACAGATTCGAACGATTTTCATAAAAATATAGCCATATTCAGTACTCCAAAAATGAATTTGTACAACAATGGAAATAGATGGGGAAGTTTAAGACCATGGTCATGGGGGACAGGAAATCTAAAAAATAAAAAATCAATGGACACATTGAAAGTGAAACCTTACCTTGACCACAGTCACTTGAAGTTTCGAAAATAAAAAAAAAAATAAGAAAAACTTCGAAAAATTTTGGTCATCTAATTTATTATAGATGACCACAATTTTTCGAAGTTTTTCTTATTTCTTTTTTATTTTCGAAACTTCAAGTGACTGTGCCTTGATACACGAGGAACATTTCAAAATAATCTTTTTCAAATATTAGCAGTAAATTAACGTGTATCCTGAATATGCACAAGTCCATACGTGTGTGATTCGTGGTTTCTATATCTAATTATAATTATTGATTGATTGATTGATGTTTAACGTCCAGCGAGCAATTTTTCAGGTATATTCAGGACGAGAACATGCATACAATAAATCAATATGTAGGTTGAAAATGGGGGACGGATAGGACAATGGGCAAAAAAATTTAAACGCCATGGGACTCTAAACAAGGAAAGGTGATGGGTAGGGACGGAGAATTTAGCCAGTGCAACAGGTCTCCTACGGACCACTCATCATGAGCTGTTACACTGGGTTCTTTAACGTGCGAAGAGGGTGGCAATCTCTCAACACGGGACCTCAGTTTTATTTACGTCTCATCCGAAGGACGGGTTGGTTGTGAATTTATACATCCCGCACAACCGACAGACGCCCTTTCAAGCCGAAGAAGCTCTTGGTGCCATTTTTATACCCCGGGGTTCCTGCGGGATTGGCCCCTTTTAGAGGACTAGTGCCTCTAGGATGGAGAAACCTGGTGCCTTTTCTACCCCCGGCACACCCTCTGGGAAGGGGGCTAATTATAATTAATTATCATTTTTGTGGTAATGGGCATCTCTGCATTTTGTCTCCTTTGAAAAAAACCCACACCAAATGGATGTACTAAAGATCACTGAACAATGATGAAACCTTAACTTTTTGTTTTAAGACTTTTTTTCATTTTTTTCTGCAAATCGATACAGGGCACCTTGGTTTTCTCCACCAATAAAACTGTCTGCCACGATATAGCTGAAATACTGTTGAAAGTGGTGTAAAAACACCATAACCCTAACCCTTTTTCTGCACTGCTAATTTAGGCCTCATTTTCCACATCTAGCATGATGGTGATAATTGACCAGTATGGTCCAAAAATCTACAACTTTACAAAGAGTCCCTTTATGTGCGTGTGCACAGAAAAACTGAAAATATTTTCATCAAAGATTAGTCTTGGGGCAAGGATTTATATAGTAGGAAGAATATGAATCTATCCTATTATACAAATCCTTGCTTGGGGTAACTTAAAAAACAGAAAAGGGAATTATAAAGGATGATATAGAAATAATCTGAAAAAAAAGAGTAAAAATGGCAATAATTTGTCCTCGACCAGAACTATTCCTTGAATAATAAAACATAATTTATTTAAGAATTGAATGCATTCTTTTGAAGTTTCTTTGAGGTATGAAAGCATTGACCGAAGTACATTTTCAATGAAGCGCTACTGCCCTTCATGTTGAAAATGTAGTTCGATCAACGCTTTCATACCCAATGAAACTTCAAAAGAATTCATTCAATTCTTATAATTATAATATATTTAAATCACACCAAAATTTAATATAGTTGAATTTTTCGTTATGAATTTTATTTGTGTTAGATTATTTCTGTTGGAAATTACTACACCATTGATTGTTTACATCTGACGTCGTCATGGAGGCACGTGCAAGTTCGGGTTTGACTTTCATTGTGATTTGAAACATCTCTTTTATAATCATGTGACCACTTCATAACCAATCATATTGTAACATTTCAATGAAAAACGGAAGTAATGTAATTATCATAAACATGAAGTTAAATTTTTTTCCACCAAATCTTACTATATAATCATAGAAAATTGTGACATCAAGAATTTACGTTTGTATTTAAATCATAAATTTTTGTAAATAAACGTTTGAAAATATTAAAATAAACTCTATAAATTAATTCTGCTTATAATGGTGAAAATTTTAAGAAAACTCGGATAAGAAATGACTTCAGGAGAATGCTTTGAAAATAAGTGGTTTATATGAAATATATTTATATAGGGAAATATCTAAGTGTGGAAATACTCTTACCCGTGAATGTAGATGAAACTGTTCAGATGCATTAAAGCTTGCACTTCGTTTTCATGCTGTGCATTTCTTGAAAAAAAATTGAATCCATGATAACAATTTTGCAGATGACAATTATTACACATCGTGGCGGATATATAATATAATACAAATAATTTTGTAAATTTTTAATACCGGTAGTTCCATATTGATTTCAATTTTAAAAAGCAGAGGTAACAAAATCACAGAGATAGAAAAAAAATGAAAAGAGATAATAATCAGCAAAAATATATTGTTTTGTTTGTTGTTTTTTGTAATAAGGACACAAAATGTTTATTAAATCCATGATTTCATATAAATAACACTTGAAACAAAGTATGTTAATATTTTTTATTTTTATTTGTTAATGATCTGGAAAAGAACAGATAAAGATAATATCAGCTAAAATGTATCGTTTTTGAAATTTTGTTTTATATTAAAGTGGCCAAAATATGTTGTCTGTCCTTCTTTGATTTACGGATTCTGATTACCCCTTTAGTATCTTCAAACTCTTCTTAGAATCCTAGATACATAATTTTATTATAAATGGCATGTAAAACAACATAACATTTAAAAATTGTTGGGTTCTTATCTTCTCTTTTCTTTTCTGTTCTTCTTTTAGACTCGCCGAACCATTATAACCATGTGATGAAGATATTGTAAGATCATCAGTGTTATATTGCCATTGGTCGAGTGCAATCATCATTCCTAGTAAAGTAGTGGGAAAAAAGCAGATCCAGGAAAATCATAGATTTGGAAAAATATAGGTAGCATCAAATCTATTTTACTTATTAATTATCATGGTGTTGACACAATTTTTTTCAAATAATTATTTTACTGTTTAACTATTGAAGTTGGATCTATGTTATTAAGTGCTATCTAAAGTAAGTAACCAACATAATCAATGTACATGTTGGCATTTTCTCCAGGAGTTCATAGTGTTTGTGCAGGAAATTGGACCTTGCAATTTGACAGCTGAACATTTTTTTCTGAATTGCAGTCATACATTGAAGTTAAAGTTCCAGAATTAAAATAGTACATTGCTTTGGAACCAATTATTATATATTTGTGCAAATTCAGTTTGGTTTGCTTTAGTTTTATGGTGTTTAATGCCACTTTCCACAATATTTCAGCTATATCTTGACGGTCAGTTTTATTGGTGAAGGAAACCCAGGGAAAACCACTTGCCTGTCGCAAGTCACTGACAAACTTTATCACTTAATGTTGTATCGAGTACACCTCGCCATGAACGGGGTTTGAACTCACAATTTTAGTGGTGATTGCATAGGTAGTTGTACATTTGTAAATCCAACTACCATGTGATCATGGCCATAATGGCCCCTGTGCAAATTCATCTTGTAGATTTGCTCAAATGTGTACACTGGCAGTCAACTTGCTGTAGTACTACTTTCAGTGTTTAGACCCATTTCCAGTAACTATCCAGTAACTATCAGATCAGCTTTTAAGACTGAAAAGTGTCTGACATCCATCCGTGTGTATGTTGTCAACTTTTCACATATTCAACTTTTTCTTCAGAACCACTGCATACCCATCCACCAAACTTATCACAATTGTTCCTCTAGGGTTCCTGATGAAGTTTTGTATCTTTTTGAAGCGATTGGAAATCCAAGATGGCTGTCGTCCTAGCTTCTTATTGGCTGAGACATTTTCAACTTCTTCTCCAGAACTACTACATATGAAGCTTTTTTTCGTGGGTGAGAGTCTTCTGCAATTGGGGTCACAATTTTTCCATTTTTACAAATAAGTGTAATTCTTGATTAGATTATTTGAGTTCACCTGATCAATTTAAGAAAGATTTTGACAGAAAATACTGTTTTATCTTTTTATAGATATTATCACCATGGTTACCACTGTATTGTGTATTGTTTACTTATATTGGTTGTCATCAGCGGATGGATGTGGTGTACTTACTCACATGTTAATAAGTAAGTTTATTTAATATATGCTAAATTTGAATTTGAAAAGTTATTGCAAAACAGTATGTTATGAAGACCAACTTGTTTTTAGATTGTCACTTTTGTGCATTGAAACATTGTGTTTATAGAATCATGTATGTATAAATCTGTTCTTGGAAAAATAAACAAATTACATAAAAAAAGTTTATGTAATATTGAGATAAGATTTTGTGTAAATCATGTACAATTACAGTCACAGCTGCTTTAGTGACCACTTCTATTAAGCAATAACTTGTATTATGTGACCTTTATTTTTTTTTCCCTTCACAGTGCATTTCATATCAATTAAGCCTGTAGTAAGCAACCACCTGTCTTATGTGACCATATTTCACTGTTCTCTTGGAAGGTCACATAAGACAGGTTTGACTACTAATATTACAAAGAATAACTGTATTGTATTTGAAGAGTTGTAGGTATCAATCAGGGATTTGACAGTTGCAAATGATATTTACCGTCAAATCACCAATTGACACCAGTAACTGCAATTCAAAATATACAATACTGTTATTTCTATTTTAATGCATTGCAGGAATATTTTAATTAACCTTATAAAACGGTCTAAAAATTGCAAAAACTAAAATGCTGCAAAATAGTGTTGATAACTGGAACATAGACGTCGGAGAAAATCTTAATGTCATATATGAACATTTTCAACGTAAAACGTAAACACTGGACACTATTTCAGATCATGTATGCTGCAATTTCAGATTAAATCTAACGAGAAATTATTTTGAAGGTGCTTAAATGTTGGTGATGTCTTTATTTTAGAGGTTAGAGGGGGTAATTATAAGGGTTCTGGTGTTTAACACCACTTTCAAAAATATTTCAGACTTAGTTATATCTTGGCAGTCAGTTTTATTGATGGAGGAAACCAGAGTACCAGGAGAAAACCACTGACCTGCTGCAAGTGACCGACAAACTTTATCATGTGATATGGTATCGAGTACACCTTGCCATGAGCTGGATTGGAATTCACAAGTTTAGTGGTGATAGGCACTGATTGCACAGGTAGTTGTAAATCTAACTATCATACGATCACGACCACGATGGCCCCAGGAGATGAAGAATAATATTCTTATTATGTAGCAATTTTTCAAAATTTTTGAATGAATAGCGATATATTTTAGTTCATTTTTTATTGTGTACTTACAGGCGGAAGAGCTACAGAATATTATAATGTCAGTGACAAATACACTAATTATAGACAGGTATGAGAAATTGTGGGCTAACATTGGAAGCAGAAATTACGTTAAAATACAGTTAAGCCTGCTCATGCAGTCACCTCTTTTAAGCAGTCACATACATTTTGCATATTAAAAGGTCACCTTTTTCATGTCCTGTCATAAATAATTTCATATGAATTAAAGTTCTTTTTAGAGGTCACCTGTCTTAAAAGACAACTTTTTCTTTGTCTCAAAGGTGACCTCTTAATACAGATTTGACTACCTTATTGAATTTCAAGTGTAAATAACTGTTCCTGTATTAAAAAAAATAGAAATAAAAATGCTTTGAAGTTAAAAAATGTTCATTATGAGACTAAGATTTAAATTATTTTTTGGTACGGCCTTATATTATATAGTTTCAAAATCAAATTACTATCTGTTTGGAACTACAAAGCAGCATTTAATTAAATAATAATAAGATTTTAGAAACAAACAAATTGTATTACTTAGGCAGCAATAGTGAAATGATAATACATTCAAATGGAAAAACAATGAGTGAGTGATTGTTGTTTAATGCCAAATGAGCAATTTTTCAGCTATATCATGGTGAGATCAAGTTACATTCAATGAGATAATGATGATGTCCTCTTTGTACTAGACCGACACGATGCTAATTGGATCTTTATAGTGCTAGCTCACTGAAACAACAGTCCACAGATAGACATATGGATGCACTCAGACACATTATCCTGATTCGGAGCCAACCAGTATTACTGCTGCGCACATGCTCAGTGGAGAACCAGCAAATAACAATTTATGGTCTTTAGTTTGGACGATGCGATGTAACAATGATGAACAAATTTAATGCATACATTACTGTAATATGAAGAGTGTGTTAATATACTTGTTGAAAGATATTTGTTTATATGTATTTTATAAATTTATTTGTTTATAGAAATTTTGCATATTTCTGATTTGATTCTTAAATTACCTTTTTATACCCCCGCGATAGCGGTGAGGGGATATAGTAATAGTGGCTGTCTTCCTGTCTGTCTGTCTATCCATCCGTCACACTTTCTTGTTTTGTGTCTTGTTTATGCGATAACTTTAGTAAACATGGATAAATTTGAATAATTTTTTGCGTGTGGCTTGTAAATATGAAGCAAGGGTTTTGGGGGAAAATCTTAATTTTTGGTTGAAAAATCAACAATTTTGAGAATTGAGTTTTGTTTACGC
>MJUT01002201.1:382563-410703 GCA_002080005.1 Gigantidas platifrons | reverse complement strand
TCTTGTTTACGTGATAACTTTAGTAAACATGGATAGATTTTAATAATCTTTGCATGTGGCTTGTAAGTATGTTATACATTAAGACTGCAAGGCTGCTTTCTATAAATATATAAAACTAAATATTATGCAAGTGCGGGGGGATACGTCGCACATTCATGTGCTAGGCGGTTCTTTTATTATGCAAGTAATTTGACTTACGACGAGCAAATGGTTCCCTGTCAAGCAAGAGCAATGGACAGGACAGCAAATTTGAGTATAGTTTATAGATATTTGAGTTTTGTATAAAATCATAGGATAATGTGATAGCAAATATGATATTAACAAGTTGTCACACCATTTAAACTTCATAAGAGTATATATGAAAAAATATATGTTATTTTTAGTTTGCAGTTTGCATGAAATGGACACTTTTGTCCGCATTAAAGGAAAGTAACTTCTACAAAAATATGAAGCAACATATAATTTTAAAATCAAGTTGGAAACTTTCAAATGGTCTACTGATTGATAGGTGAATGAATAATGTTATCTGGTCAACCATATTTAAAATAAAGACATTAATCTATAATTACAGCTGTTTGACAATCACAGAGATGCTTTACAAGGAGGAAGTGCATATCCTGATTCTTTTTATGACAGCCTTTGTTTTGGTGGTATGTAAATATTTATTATTAGGTGAAGACTCTTCTACTGTATTTTTGGAAGTGAAATGAAATACTTTTAAGTCTCTCAATTACTAGTACAATTTGTTTTGCCCATCAAGCTGTATTTTATGCAGATGCTAATGTAGTAAAGAAATTAAAAATTTATTTGTATGAGCTTTTAAAACACGTAGAAAAGATAGCTGTTGCGGCAAAGTTTAAGGGCCAGTTTCACAGCGAGTGCAAATAAAATGCAATTTCGAAAAAGTCTATCACTATTGCCAAATTTTTCTGATTAAACCGGGACCGGGGTGTAAATAGCTGTGGGCGGAGCAAACATTCAGATTGTTCTTTATTTTGACCATGGTTATCTTGAGGAGGAAAAATCAATGATACATAGTTTGACAGTTACTTTTGGAGCAAAATATTTGACAGGCATGGTTACTAGTGTTCCTCCCTACATAACTTTCAGTCTTGTTAAAAATATTACTTTTCATCAGTCTACAAAAATCACTTCAAAAATTCAAATTTCTGCGGTATATGACCTTTAGGTCACATTGGTCATGTGACATACAGTTTCATAAATATGCTGTTCAGATCAATGGTGATTATTGTTTATCATTCTGTTAATAACACAATACCCTGAGTGATCTGATGATAAGCTCCGCCCACAAATTTTGTTGGTAGGCACTACCGCAAATGTCGGTTTAAGCAGAAACAAATGTCATTCTAATAAGGTTTTAAGGGTATCTTCTGTCACTTCCATGCTTATACTGTTGCTCTTGCAATTCATTCTACCTGCAGCAGGTACAGTATTCTCCCTCTTATAAGGCCACACCTTATGCAATGGAATAGTGGCCTCTGTTGAGGAGGACAATTTAGTTGCATTTTACTATTTCAGAGCATCTGAAATCTGGCCTAATAAGAGGGGTGGTCTTTGATGGGAGGGGTGTCATAAGAGAGGGACTACTGCACACAAAAAAAAGACTTATTAAGTCCACGACTGTAACACAGGGTTTATTCTACCTCAATATCAGTACTCAAAATCACATGATTTCAGGAAAATTAATGTATTTTACCACTAGATCATAACAGTCTGTTGTATATACTACTTCAAATGACAAAACAGAAATAATACCAGCTAATAAACTGGTACCAGCAATATTAGATGCTAACTTCAAAGAGAAAATTCCATGCATGATTTTATCTGATTATTTCCCTTTAATTAGATACAAATCACATGACTATGTAAATGATAAATGATTGATAATTGTTAATATCAAATGAGCAATGTTTCAGCTATTTTTATGACGAGAACAAAAACAAGTTTTAAATAACGCACAATATATCACGTAGGTAAAAAGATGGCCCTGGGATGGATCTATGGACGGAAGTTTTAATTGCTACAAGGAAAAAAGGGAGATAATGGATATTGTAAGAAATATTTTGCCTTGTAACAGGGTACCAACGACCACTTCTAATAAACTCATTCATTAGGATCTGCTTCAAGTTGTATTTCCTCTTGCAAAGGGTGTGGCATACTCCCATACACAAGGCATTAATGTCCTTTCAATCCAAAGGGAGAGATGTATATTTGATTCCTATATCCATATCCAGGGCTTCCGGTAGGGGGAAGGGGAAGGAGATAAATTGTATAAGTTTGATTCTTGATAGTGAACCCGCTGCATAATTTTCCTGTTTTTTTTTAAAGGAAATTATCACAATGTGCTGAAACTGTTGCATTATATTCATGTTTTTTTGTAAGGAAAATATCACAATGTGTTGAAATCGTTGCAGATTTTTTTATCATTTATCTTTCAGGAAAATATCACAATGTTTCAGAAGACACACATTGGACACCTTTTATAAATGCATCTGTGAATTATATCAGGAAAACTTATCCACATCCTTGGAACCAGGTACCGTAGTAGTAGACCTTGATATAATTTTGTTCTACCATTACTTTATCATTGTCAGTAACCCACGGCTGAGCACACTCTGTTACTCTCCACTTATTACCTGTGTGTCAACTGAAAAAAGAAATCCTCGTAGTCACATGATTATTCATATCAAATCTGATTGGCTACACCGAATTTAAAGAACTTATTATTTGCACTTATATTACATTCTACTGGATTAGAAAATTATTTTGCACTACTTTGATACCTTTTTTTGGATAGTATAAAACGAAAAATCATGGTTTTATTATAAAATTTTATTTTTGTGACACACAGACCAATCAAAAATTTGAGTTATGGTACATTGCTATAGCAGTTTCTAATTACCGGACCAGTAAGCAGACAACTCTGAAACGAGTATAATTATTTCAATTAACACACGGGTGATGAGTGGAAAGTATCTTGAGTGTGATCAGCCGTGGGTTACCGATGATGTTACTTTATATGAGCAACATCAGAATGTCTAACTCACTTGAGCACAGTAGAGTACAGTGCAGAGATATATTAGGAAAGCAATACTTTGTTTTTTTTTATCTTGGTATGAGACAAGCAGAGGGTCAAAATTAAAGGAATCTACTTTTTAGATCAGTTAGAAATACATGTATGACCATATTTTTAGTTATTAACTGTATGATATTAATTTTTTCAAAATTTTAATTGAAAAATTGAACTCTTGTTTGGGTAAATTATATTATTTTCAATTTAAATTGTCATATTAGCAGTATATAAGATTCAATTTTTTGTTAAAAGATGGAATTTTGAAAACAAAGATTAAGGTGGTACCATACACTTCAGGTAAAATTTGATCTGCTCGTTTAATTTTCTTATTTTTTTGGCAGTGTGTTTGAATACAGCAACGTCGGCAGTTTTCGTCCACTTAACAGGCTTTCTGATATGACGTCATTTAGTGAATGAAAAGTAATACAATATTTTGATATTTATTTTCTATCGATAGTAAGAAATTTGTTCCTTCATTGAAAAGTTTGAACTTTTTCCTCCACAAATAATTAACTTCTTTTAAAAACTTGATGATGAATCGGCAGTTTTCGTCCACTTCGGCTGTTTTCGTCCACTTTAAATAAACTACCAAAATGTTAAATCTTATGGTAAACTCATGGTAAATGATAGAAATAATACAGTTTTTGATGGTTTAACTATACAGTTCTTTTACGTCTGTGTCCATTAAGGGATGAAATTCAATGTCGGAATGGACATCGTCGGTGATTCCACTCTGATAAAGTTCACCGTGAAGCTTTATCATTACGGCATTAAAGTCTTTCATTCGACGGAAAGCATATTTTTTGTCACCATTTGTTGTCACGTAAACTTTACCATCAATGACCCATGTTGACTTCAGCATCTTTTTACGTACATATTGTCTAGCAATGAATGCTAGTTCATCACGTGATTTTGTTAGGTCCTGGTTGATTGAGATGTTTTTGAGACCGTCGGTGGTCCTCAAATTTTTCTCTGATTTTAGAATTTTGGATTTCAGATCGTAATTGCGAATCCTGGCAATAATTTGTCGGGGACGACCAGGAGTACTTTTTCCAGTGCGATGACTAACCTCAATATCAGCAACTTTTATTTCAACTCCAATTTGTTTTACAATGTCGACTACTTTACATTATGTGTTTTCACCAGGGGAAAATGCCACACCGCTAAATCGTATAGTAAACTTTTTCGGCTATGTTGTTCCAGGCCGTCACACTTATCGTACAATTTTTTATTTTCATCTTTTAAATATGTTATCTCCTCCAATAACTTACACTTTGTTTCGAGTTCATGGTTTTTTAATTCAAGGGCTTCGATTTTTTCCAGAAGAGGTTGTTGTTTTTCGATAATTGTCTTTTCAACAGTAGCTTCGATATCGAGTTTCAGTATATCTTTGACGGCTATTGCTATTCGTGCAATGTCTTCGTTTGTAATAGATACTTTTGGCAAATTTTCACCTTTTTCGCCCATATTTTTATTTTCAGGTTCGATCAACAAAAGTTCAGTTGCCGGTTCAGATTAATGTGTTGTTCATGACTTTTTCTCTTCTTGTAGAGTGTCTAATGTTTGTGGAGACGGGTTAGAAGAGTAACGACGTCTACGTTTTCGGATGTTTTCTGGTGTGTTTATACCGGAACAATTCGAGTTGACCCCGTTCATCTACAGGAGATAGTTTTTAAATTTTCACAATGATTGTCATACACAAATAAAACTCAAGTAAATAAAATGTTCAATGCAGCTGTAAATGTAACTTTGATATAATCTCAACAGTTGAAATTATATAGGTCGTCAAATTCAATTGTGTACGCTTAATAACTGGACTATTCGAGCTGGCCTTTTAATACAACTCGCAATACAAATAACAATACCTAATAAGACAGTTATGCAATGTTTCAGAATATCAAGTGTACACGATAGCTTTACTTCATGAGGATTTCACACCAAAAATGGAAAGTCTTTGTAGACAGGCACAATAACACATTTCGGGTCTGGAACGATTCAACACACACATACTTCAAATGTCATTTCACCGTTTTAGAAAATCAATTATCTCAAAATTTCACATTATTTTGCTACATTGTATAATAACATTGACTTTTGTTGATATGGGGAAACTGAGAAAGTTCTGTAGTTTACTTTATTAAGTAAATTTCACAAGACGATCTACAAACCACTGCCGTAGCTTTGGGTGCACTCGATTCGCATCAAAGTTTGTGAATGAAATGCACATAAAACTCCATTTACTGGACGGAAATAGACGAATGGTAGAGAGAAATGAAAATAGTATCTTACTCGAATAAATTTAATACAGATGTGCTTAAGCAGGAAGTATTCGTGTCAGTTTTATTCTGTTAGATACTATCGATGAACCCTGCGGGTTTGGCGTGAATGAACTTATCAAATGAGCGAATGACTTGAGAAATGGGGTATCTTTTTTAACATGTATTGTAAGATGCCATTATTGCGTGATGAAGAAAAATATCAATGTTCATATGCTGCTAACTTTTTGTATAAGGATTACAAATTACCAAGACTTCATCTTTACGTACCTTGCTGCCAACTGCATATGCACTCGTGCACATTTACCGGAAGCTTTGCTTTATATGTTTAAAAATCCCGCGATAATAAAAAGTGGACGAAAACTGCGGCCGAACGAAAATTGCCAACGTTGCTCTATATCCACTTAATAAACATCAAAATTTTAGCAAATTACAACCAACAGACTCAGAGCTATAAATTCACTAGCCACATAGCAGCTTTTGTCTCTGTGGTTTTGATCAGCGAGATGCTTGAAATCTGCATACAAACATCATATAATCAAAACGTTTAACTGATTTTAAAGAGTTATCTCCCTGTAATGTATGGTACCCCCTTAATTGATGCCAAGCAAATCAAATTTAAAAGTTAATAGCTAAATTTGAAGTTTAAAACAAAAATATTTGTTGTAAAATTAGATATGATTTGATGCATTAGAATATGATTGCGTCTATTGAAATATAGTACTGCACAATTTTGGCTACATAAGCCGAGGCTTAACAGGAGATGGCCAAGATTGGTCAGTTAAAGAAAATTGTATTAAAATGTTCTATGGTATTGTGTATTCACATGCAATTTTAACAAAGTTGGTTCACACCCAGTTTTTGGTGGGGTCCATGTTACTCTTCTTTTTAGTTTTCTGTGTTGTGTTTTTATGCTTTCTTTGTGTTCGTCCTGTGTCTGGTGTGCTGAATGTTGCTAGTGTCTCTTGATTGTTCCTTCAGGTTTTCTCTAACTTTTAATTTGTCGCCATATTTTTTAAGGGAAGTTTGAAGATACTGAAGAGGTAATCAGAAGCCGTATATCGAAGAAGGACACACTATAAAAAGGCCAGGAAAAAGGTCAAAAGGACAAACAATGATATACAAAACATTACACAGAAAACTAAATATCAAGCAACCTGAACCTCACTAAAAAGTGGCAGTGAACTCGGGTGCTCGGGAAGAGTAGGCAGTTCCTGCTCCACATGTGGCACCTGTCGTGTTACTATGGTTATAAACCCGGTGATAAGTCATAAATGAGGAAAGGTCAGAATTATGATTCCGATTACGCCAAAATGGAACACATCTGTGGTCATTTGTGACACAAATATTCTGTATCTGTTAAGTAGGTCATGGTATGAAGCGTAAAACTCTCGAAGTGATGACTTCAATATAACTACTAGGAAGAAACCCTTGGTTCAGTAGCTTTCTTGCGTTAGCAACAACCCTTTACCACAGTACCACAGTACCATGGGACCCGGATATATACATTATTTAGGAACTAAATTTCAGTAATATGTTTTGTTTTCTTCTATAGGAAACAGAAAAGTTGGTTGTGTTCCTGTTTGGTGTAATGTCACATCAAACTGCTGATATATTATGGCACAGTCTTGGTATCGATCAAGGATTTTTATCTACAATGGCTAAGGTTTGAATATTTCTTCAGTAATATAAATAAAAAAAATGTAAATATCAAATTTAGTGTGCATGACAGCATTTCTGGTTTAACCTTCATCAGATACGCTCATAATCAAAAGATTGGAAAGTCAAATAATTTAAGTCTTTCGGAGCAAGTAAACTAAATCAATTTTTTTTCCCCGAAAAAAATCACAACAAAATATATATTTTTTTATACTGGGACAATTTGTATCGAATTATGCAGGAATTTAGCAGTAATTGTCAAATTTGTCAAGAAATAGTATCTTATAATTTGTGTCCAATCTATTGATGAGTTCAGATGTACCATTAAAATGTTTCACAAATATATTGATATTGTTTTGTAAACACATTGTAGGTTCAGACATCTTCAAATTTCTTGTGCATTTCGTAATCGTTTAAGGTGCAACTTTTTTAGCGAAAACGCATTACCTACACCTTTCCAAAATGAAGCAACACATTCAAAATCCATTACAGTGTCATGTGAACTCGATACACTTTTTCAAAACATTTCCCATAACAGTTTTTTATTTTGGCATCTGAACACAGGTTGGTTTCTGAATATTTCAGCTGAAATGAATAAAACAGTTTCTGTGTGAACCCAGCATATGATGACTTTCAACATTGTCCAAGGGGTGAAAAAGAACAGAACTATAGTTTATAATATTTGTTGTTGCAATATCACTTTACCTTTGGACTACAATTTTTTGTTTGTGACCAAAACATATTTTTTTCAGCATTGTGAGTTTAGTAAGCAAACCAACACATATACTTTTGCAGATAGTTTTCATTTTATCACTGTTATTGAAAAAGGGATATATCCAAGAAATTATTTTTTTTAAACTTTTTCAGGTCAATTTCCATGGTGATTTCAGTACAGCTCATCATTTTGGTGACCTTGGTAAGATGCCTTGAATAATATATGTAGTCATAGATACTGTGGGTTGCTTTAATTGCAGCTTAGATCATAACATCCCATTCTATATTTTGTTTTTATCTCATTGAATGTAACTTGTTCTCGCCATAATATAGCTGAAAAATTGCTCATTTGACGTTAAACAATAATCACTCGCTCAACTGCAGTTCAAAGGAAATCTTGCAAGAACATTTTTAACAGTAAATTATTGATAAAAAAAAAACACAGTTACAATATTAGAAAAAATTATATGAAAACTTCCTTTTATTTTGATTAAATCATTTATGAATGCATGGCCAAATTGTATAAATGAAATTATTTTTGCAAAAATAGTAAAGTCACAAATGGACTTAATTTGTATGAAGACATCTTGATATACATTAACTGTATATTCAATTTTGTTACAATGAAGGTTGCCCATTCAAATACAGGAAAAAAATTTGCATATTCAGTGAAACCTGTCTAAACTGAACCTCCAGGGGACCAACTTTTGTGTTCAGAATAGACAGGTGTTCATTTTATATTGAAATATATTATATGTAAGAAGTAATATACATGCATGCTCTATTTCACAGGGGGTGAATTTATTAGTGCAGTCGACTTGGACGCTGATTTAGTCGTAGATCTTAATAAATGGTAAGTAATGCTTCATCGAGCATCTTTATTTCTAAATCTAGGATAATTTCCCCTTTGATGATTAGATACTGAAAACTGCTGCTGGACAAAATGCAAGAGTTTGTACTGGTGTCGTTTCCGTAGTATGACTTACACCGGAAAAATATTGGTAAATCTGTGGTGTTTGTCATCGTCTTTATCCTTGACATTGTGATTACAACTCCTCTCATAGTTTAAATAAAAACGTAGATTAGTGTGTACAACACATTTCTGTAATAACCTTCATCAGGTACGCTCAAAATCAAAAGATTGGAAAACCAAATAATTTAAAAGTCTTTTGGATTCAAGAAAACCAAAGGGCCTAAACAGAATAGCCAAAATCTGCTGAGGTCATGAGGTCACCTATGCCTGAGGGAGGTGAATAGTAGTTTTCATAATAATTACATGATTTAAGAACTAAATTTCAATAAACAAAAAATAATGTCTGATACTATATGTAGGTAGATAAGGATATTTTATTGTTTTTGCAGATTCAATTTTTGATTGGTTAGAATTGACAACGGATGTAAATAACTTGGATTTCATAGTCGGCATAATTTGGCTGATGCATTTAATCAAAAATAAGCATGATCTTTTTCTGTCTGTACATTTTTTGAGACTCTCTACTGTTTCACATGCTTATAAGAGATGGTGGATTTTTACTCTTGACAGAAGGGGCCATTGTGGTTGTGATCGTATGGTAGTTGGATTTACAACTACCTATGCAATCAGTACCTATCACCACTAAAGAAATGAGTTTGAATCACGCTCATGGCGAGTTGTACTCAAAAGTTTGTCAGTGAATTGCGACAGGTCTCTGGTTTTCACCAGATACTTCTGTTTTCTTACCTTCATCAATAAAACTGACCACCCTGATATGACTGAAATATTGTTGAAAGTGGAGTTAAACACCATAACCTTAACCCTAACTCTACTCTTGACAGAAATTGTGGATTACTTCTATTACGATGATTGTGGATTATTACTGTAACGATGATTGTAGAATTTTACTTTGACAAAGATCGTGGATTACTTTGATAATGATCATGGATTATGACACAATTCTACTTACAGGTATATTCCGACACATGACTTGTTTAATATATACCAGGAATTATATGGAGCAACTAAAATAAGTCAGACTGTCATAGATGTATGTTCTATATTTTTAGCTATAGAAAGGTATATATATTATATTGTCTAGTATTAATTTTAATATGATAGGCCATGTACCAGTACATACAGGACTTGACATTAACTTGTTTTCCGGTAAGTTTTCAGGTAACTATATTAATTTGATGCAGCTGTGTATTTTTCATTTTTAGGTGATGAAAATTTGAATAAAATACACTATTCTCTAAGATTAATTGACATGAAGTTGGTGCTGCAAGTTCCCTTATTGTTTTGGCTAAAAATGGAAATAAATCCATTTTTAGAGTATTCAAGCCTGTGAAAGAACTCCTTTCAGGAATCTATGAACTCTCTGTTTAATTTTTTCCGTACTATTCTCTACTGTCACTGCAGCATATTTGGCTTTTTGTAATGTGGGAACAGTATGGTAAATTTCTGCATGAGAAATCCTGCCAATTTTCTTTCGACGGTCATTAACGACCGAAATTAACAACTTAAAAATATTTTTATCGTTTTGGTTATAGGAGAAACAGATTCTCCTTCTGTTTTAAATGGATTACAATATTTCTCAACTCTCGAAACTTGCTCGAACTTAAAAATTTTTAAATGTCAAATGGAGAAATTTTTGTAATCCTCTGGTAGCAGAAAGAGAATCTATATGGACCCAGTTTTATTTTTTCCTTCTAGTACTATCTTGCATTGTAAGGGGATTTCTAATTGAATGAATAACATCATGATTTTATAAGGCAGATATTTGCTAAATAATGGTGATAAGAAAGACTTCTTAAACAGTTATCATCATAATTTTCTGTTTTATTCAATATTTTTTGAATTTCGTATTTTATATTTCAGTTTTGGGGTTATGATTTCTAAAGATGAGGTATGTTTATCATAATACAAATAATAAAATGTGAAAATAGTGATAACTGACTTACAGTTCATCTTTACAGTGCTAATAGAAGTTTTGTTAATGTGGGTTAGGGGTTAGGGTTATGGTGTTTAATGCCACTTTCAACACTATTTCAGTTATATTTTGGCGGTCAGTTTTATTGGTGGAGGTAACCGGAGAAAAACACAGACCTGCCGCAAGTCACTGACAAACTTTATCTCACGATAATATATAAAGTACACCTCGCCATGAGCAGGATTCAAACTAACTGCATTTATTAATCCTGTCCATCAACAAGTCTAAAGGACTTAATATGTCTGACAAGGGTAACATACATGTAAATAGAAAAATAGTTCACAAGTTTTTTTTATTTTTATGCGGTGAAAATCCTGAAACACTACTATAGATCTACAGATATGTAAAAGACAAATGAGTACCAGGGGTAGCTTAAAATGAAACGATGTAGTCTTGTGGTTTAGGTAAATATTGATGAAGAGAATCCATCTTCACTACATCCAAACGCTTCACGTTCAACATAATCCAACATATAAAGGGCAATAACTCAGTACACATCATTCCTTTTTTAGTTGTTTGTTGGTTAAGTGAGTACATGTATTTCTTTTATATTTACATGTAAATGTTGCATGATAATGGCTTTCCTGTATATTCTATAAGTATAGTGATGTCAGTCTCATAATATTTTTTTATACCTACCAACCCAGCCAAACAATGAATTCTTGAAGGGTGGCATTAAATGCTATTCTTTTTGTACATGCGTTCTTGACAAAACTTTGAAACATATGACCACCACCACTATGCCCCCCCTTTCCCCCCTCCCCAATAAAACATAGTTAAGCATTATCTATAATTAATGTTTTTTTCCAGGTTTATCCCGGTATTGTTGACAGAAGTCCATTTCTTGTCGAAGAAATGGAAAATTATTTCCTTGGTGGAATAAATGACATGGTAGGATGGACACAGAGAAGTTGGAATAATGTTGTAACAATGTTAGAAAAAGGAACTGGGTAATTTGTTTTATTCCCAGTTTACGTTATTTGTGTTTGTTTGCATAAAGTGGTGTCCAACACATATTGTGTTGGATTGTCCATTTTTTATTTTCAGTATTCTCTAACATTTATTTATTAATATTACCTTTAAAAAGGTCAAATGAGGTTTTGTATCGTTTGTCATAATTTTTTATATACTGTAAATTCGGAAATTATTGCGTTCATTTTTTATTGCGATCTTCGAAAATTTTCACAGATTGAGATTTTTATTATTGCGAAGCATGAAGTCCTCCAGTACAAATGGATACTTATGATTCCAAAATGCGAGGTTTAATTATTGCGATTTCACATCAGTCGCATTTTTCGTAATAATAAAAACATCGCAATAATTTCTGAATTTACAGTATTAATCTTTACTGGAGCCATTTCAAGCCACACTTTATTCAGGGGCCACCCGCTTTCTAAGTTCTTCCCATTTTATATTAAACTGGAATGGGCTGAAATTTCAGTAATGGCAACATGATAACGTCATAGTCTGTTTAGTCAGTTTCTATACATGTAGTAATGAGCGAGTGATTGTTGTTTAGTGCAAAGTGAGCAATTTTTCAGCTGTATCCTGGAAAGAACAAGTGACATTTCAATGAGATGATGATGTCCACTTTGTACTAGAACAACACTTTTAGATGCATAATATTTTTATACCCCCGCTCCCCAAAGGGGGAGGGGGGTATACTGTTTTACCTCTGTCCATCCGTCCATCTGTCTGTCTGTCTGTCTGTCTGTCTGTCTGTCCGTCCGTCCAAGATATTTTTCGTCACATTTTTCTCAGCAACTATTGATGACAGGAATCTGATATTTGGTCACAAGCTTCATATAGGTACCCCATATGGTGGGAAGTGGTTTTGGACCCTTCAGATTCCTACTTCCTGTTTACCGACTTTGTTGATTTTTATACACATTGAACATATATGCTCATTTTTCGTCTCATTTTTCTCAGCAACTATTGATGGCAGAAATCTAATATTTCGTCACAAGCTTCATATAGGTACCCCATATCGTGGGAAGCGTTTTTTGACTCGTCAGATTCCTACTTCCTGTTTGCCGAACAGCGGGGGTATCATATGTGAGCATTAGCTCACAGTTCATCTTGTTTTTTTATTGTGTTAGCTCACTGGAACAACTGTCTCATTATCCTGATTTTGATCCATTGCTTAGCTTAGAGCAGCAAATACTTCTTTTATGGTTTTTAGTTGGAGCCGACCGGGGATTGAGCCCACTATCTACCACACTCAAAGTCTTAAAGACTTTTAAGATGATACTCATATCAATTATAAACATGCAGTCTACACTTTAACCCACTTGCCCGAAGCCCGGGACAAGTAAAACTGGATTCGGACAAGCAAAAATTATGAAAGAATTTGTTTGAATATATAGAATTTTTTTCTTAATTTGGCTTTTGGGCAAGTAGGTGAAAAAAATTAAGGCAAAAACTGTACATACTGGTAACTGACATATTACAGGTATTTTTTTCTGTGTTTAAGGTCTTGTAACTTGGAATATAACCCAGTATTTGTCACCTGTAATAAAACTACAAAAATGAACCATGCCAAGGATGACAAGGTCAAGAATGGACATTATATAAAATATAACAAACATGGCTTGACTGAGAAAGATTTTGATGTGACAAGAACATCTAGAGGAATCAACATTCAACCTGGAAAAAACTTACAGGTAAGTACTATAAAATAAAATGTAGGAGAATAGTAATCCTCTCACCCAGGGATACTCCATTTACACAATTATAAATTTTAAGTTTAGCAGTGGGTCCAGTAACCTTTAGACCATTAAAATATGGCCTTGGTTGTTGGGGTCTAATAATTTTTGCTGTGCTACTAAAATTGTTATTTTAGGGAGCCCAGCTGACAACTTCAACAAAAATGCTTAAAAAAGTTCCCTGCTACAAGACAGTTTTTATCATAAAATTTTGAATAGTGTCAGTGAGGCTGAATAAACTGCTATGAAAATATATTTTCAATTAACGTATCAGGATTATATTGCAACTTATTTTTTCTTTCTTTTTAAAAAATAATAATACTTGAAACTGTAAAACATTTTGGCGTAATGAATTGTGTTCTTCTAACTTTGATTATAAAAATTTACGCTATGCAATTTCACTGAAACTTTGTTTAACACCAAATGAGCAATTTGTCAACAATTTCATGACGTGAACAAGTTAGATTTGATGATATGATGATGATGTTTACTTTATTCTAGACCAACACATTGATTTGGATTTTTATAGTGCTAGCTCACTGAAACAACAGTCAGGGGGTAGACATGTCGCTCTACTCGGAGACATTATCCTCATTCAGAGCCAAGTCTTTGCTCTTACTCCTTCGTGCTGATCAAGTGGAGAAGCAGCATATACCAATTTAATTATCTTTGTTTTGACCTGACCAGGTCTCAATCACATGATCTATCACATGATTACCAGTGAACTATAATGTATGTTATATTCGTTTTCAGAAACGCCTACAGAAAAATAAAGACCGAATTAATCTGAAGGAAAAACCCTTCATGGACAAGAAAACTGATGCTAAAAATGATATATCGTCAGCAAAAATCATGGTCAGCGGATCATATTCTAGATTTGGTTGGTATGTATTGGGTAGAAATATGTTTTACATAAATAAATTTAGTATTGTATAAGTATAGGGTTAGGGTTAGGTTATGGTGTTTAATGCCACTCTCAACAATATTGTGGCAGTTAGTTTTATTGATGGAGGAAACCAGAGTACCTGCAGAAAACCACAGATCTGCCGCAAGTCACTAACAAACCTTTTCACATAATGTTGTTTCAAGCACACCAAGCAACGTTAGTGGTGATAGACACTGATTGCATAGGTAGTTGTAAATTCAACTACCATATGATAATGACCATGACGGACCCTTTTATTAAAAGGAGACAATTTTATTGTTAACTTAAGATAAACAAGTTGGCTCATGTTCATTTAAAATTTGTAATGGCGACACATTTTTTAATTAGAATTCTAGAAGAGTGTTTTGTTTATATTTTGTAGGTCAATTTCTTCAGGTGATATTGATCATGATGGAAATAAAGATATTATTGTGGGTTCCCCTGGTTACAGTCATATAAACAACTGGCAGAGAGGAAGAGTGTATATTATTTATGGAAGTGGTATATATACATTATTTTTCATCTTTTCCTACTTATATTTATTTCTTGATAATGTGACCATTATTTTAGGCTATTATCTTTAAAATATTGAAGGCAACAGTTTATATATTTATTAGAAGAAGAAATATATACTCCACTAGGGGCTATTGTGGTCGTGATCCTATGGTAGTTGGATTTACAACTACCTGTGCAGTCAGTGCCTATCACCACTGAAGTACTGAGTTCAAATCCCGTTCATGGCGAGGTGTACTCAATACAATATTATGTGATAAAGTTCGTCAGTGACTTGCGACAGGTCGGTGGTTCTCTCCAGATACTCTGGTTTCCTCCACAAATAAAACTGACTGCCAAGATATAGCTGAAATATTGTTGAAAGTGGCGTAAAACACCATAAACCATTTACTCCACTACTTCAACAGCATGTGTGTAGCAGAATTATTATTTCAAGGATAATCAATATGCTAAAATCTGTTTTCTAATACAACAATGTAACTAATTATTCTTGTCTCCCATGAAGACCATTAATTTCTTTGGAGGTTCATGACTAATCGATATTAAATCTGTTAGAAATATCAGTTATGATTGTTTTGTCCTACGAGTAATGGTCCATGGTCAACAGATTTGTCCTTCCTAGCTAGTAGTCAATTATCTACAAGCATTCATTATACCCCCACTCTACCGGAGGAAGGGGTTTTCTGTTTTACCTCTGTCCTTCCATCTGTCCCAAGATATTTTTCGTCGCATTTTTCTCAGCAACTATTGATGGCAGAAATCTAATATTTGGTCACAAGCTTCATATAGGTATCCCATATCGTGGGAAGCATTTTTGGACCCGTCACATTCCTACTTCCTGTTTGCCGAAGAGCGGGGGTATCATAAGTGAGCAATAGCTCACAGTTCATCTTGTTGACCCTGCTATTGCACTGCCCATGTTTTTGTGGTAATTTTGAGTGGAAGTAAATCTGTGAATTTTGTTTATCGTTTGTTTATATATGTATTGACCATCACTGTTTAAACTTCCTTTTCATAATGTAATTGACATTAGGATATTATGTTGTTGATATGCTGTTTGTCACTACTATGCATGTATATGTACATGTAGGTACCAGATAATTTATTTATATAGGTCAATGGCGGTGCAAGTTGCTATGACCACGATGTTGTCTACCTCCAGGCAACTGTGACATGTTGTGGTTTTCTCGGGGTTAACTCCGGTTTCCTCCACCATGATATAATTGAAATATTGTTGAAAGTGGCATTAAACACCATAACCTTAACCCTTCAAAGTCAACATATTTTATTATACCCCCCGCAAACAAAGTTTGGGGGGGTATATAGGAATCACCCTGTCTGTCCGTCCATCCGTCCATGTACCTTGTAATATGGAATATGGTTGCTGTCCAAAATTTAAAAGGGGAGATAATTCAACTTATACTGTCCGTCCGTCCATGTACCTTGTAAGCGCAACTCCTCCTAAATGGCTTGTTGGATTTTTATGAAACTTTACACACTTGTAGTACACTACCTGCAGATGTACATGAAGGAATATGACTGCTTTCAAAAATTTAAAAGGGGAGATAATTCAACTTAAACTTTCACGAAAAGGGTGGGGGGCATGTACCTTGTAAGCGCAACTCCTAAACGGCTTATTGGATTTTTATGAAATTTTACACACTTGTAGTACACTACCTGCAGATGTGCATGAAGGAATATGGTTGCTGTCCAAAATTTAAAAGGGGAGCTAATTCAACTTATACTTTCACGAAAAAGGGGGGGGTGGAGCATGTACCTTGTAAGCGCAACTCCTACTAAACTGCAAGCAGGGGGTATCACTCAGTCAGGTCACTCACAGTTCTAGTTATTATTCTACTATCTTAGTACATCTGAAATCTGGCCTGTTAAGATGGGTGATCAAATTGATTGAAGTGATTTTATAAAGGGATATATATATGTAATGGAAACTAAAAATGACTAGAATTTATATACCAGTGCACAATAAGTGGGAATTATGCTTATTTAATTTAAAAAAAATAAAAGTTTTCCAGTTGATTTCTTCCAAAATACTGGGCAGATTTCATTGGTCTAAATACTTAACACATGCAAATATATTGTAGAATCAAAGTCTGGTTTATATGGGTCGGCAGACATTAATTTGGATGATCAGGATTTGTTGAATACAACATTTATAGATGGACCAGATCAGGTAAAATATGTTTGAAATACATATAGAATAACACCGTTTTTGAAGGTCGAGACAGACACTAACACTGGTATTGCAGAAAGTCTGATATGATGTCAAGACATTCAAAACTAAGGTTATAGTTTTTATCGGTAACGTCATAACATGTTTAACCTCACATGTACTAATAATTTTCAAAACCATAGTCAGATCATGGATACTGACACTATCATTCAGCGAAAAATCAAAGTAAAAATGTAGCTGAAAAATTGCTCATTTAACATTAATCAATTATTCACTCAGTGAATTAAACTAGTTTTACAGAGAAACTACTGAAATGGATCATATAAATAATGATAGTTTGGTGATTGGTTGTTTAATGTCATGTGACCTTGTATATTGTAGCTATAGTTAAGTCATGTAACCAAGGGAACAAGTTTACAGACACTAAATCAATGTTTTTATGGAATCGGCCTATGGGCTGGTGTCTATAGCTATTTTGGATATGGTCAGACAATTTTTAAGCTAGTAAAGAGTCACCAACATTTACTCCTCCTAACAAGATATTACTCGCTATGAGATGCTGCAAGTTTTCTTTTCACATGCAAGATAAACAGATGCAGCATGCAATAACTACAGTCAAACCTGTCTTATGTGACCTTCCAAAAGAACATTGAAATAGGGTCACATAAGATAGGTGTTCATTAAATACAGTCAAACCTGTCTTATGTGACCTTCCAAAAGAACATTGAAATAGGGTCACATAAGACAGGTGTTCACTAAATACAGTCAAACCTGTCTTATGTGACCTTCCAAAAGAACATTGAAATATGGTCACATAAGACAGGTGTTCACTAAATACAGTCAAACCTGTCTTATGTGACCTTCCAAAAGAACATAGAAATATGGTCACAAAAGACAGGTGGTCACTAAATACAGTCAAACCTGTCTTATGTGACCTTCCAAAAGAACATTGAAATATGGTCACATAAGACAGGTGTTCACTAAATACAGTCAAACCTGTCTTATGTGACCTTCCAAAAGAACATTGAAATAGGGTCACATAAGACAGGTGGTCACTAAATACAGGTTTAATTAATATGAAATGCACTGTGAAGGGATATTAAAATTAAGGTCACATAAAACAAGTTATTAATAGTATATTATCTTGACTATGACGGCTGTCTCTTAGTATACGGTATCCACTCAGACATGTAGTTCTAACATGCTACAAAATAATGACAAGAACTAAGTGTTCCCCCGGTACTTCTATATGGAGTCGAGATTTATCATCCTGACTTTGACTTCTGTCCCTTAGCATAGGGTATCCACTATGATGGCTGTCTCTTAGTATAGGGTATCCACTCAGACATGTGGTTAATTCATAACAATATGTAACATGCTAAAAATATTTATAGAAAAGTTTTTTCCCCCTGTATTTCTAGATGCAGTCGAGATTTGGATCAAGCGTGACTGTACTGGATGTTAATGTAGATGGTGTTGATGATATTCTGGTTGGAAGTCCAGCATTTTGGAACAAAAGCCCTTTAGATTATAATGTAAGTATAGTTCATCTTTGTTTATCTCAAACTACGATGAATACTTTCCTCTGATAGCTTGAAGTTAAGATTTGTATTTGTTCGTAGTAGCATGCAGTTTAATTTAAGGCAGACAACTCAAATACTTAGCTATTTTGAATAAAATGATAGGTCCCTTCACCTTTGAAACAATGAGGGTCAACTGTAATTGATCAATTTGTTATATATATATATATATATATATATATTTTATTCCTGTCGCTAGGGGCATTAAGGTTTACACTGTTTTAAGGGATCATCCTTCTGTCTATGCTATGAAAAAATTGTAATTTTTTTACCATATGCAAAAGATTTAGAGGAGGTAGCAGATTTTACTTTATATGGAGAGCGTGATCCATTGATTTTTATTTTGTGAAGTTAAATGCTTTTGTTTTTGTTATAAATTTCTTCTGATATTCTATTGAGTTTGAGTATCTGTAAAAAAAAGAAAAAAACTTTTTAAAATGGATTCATTCTTCTTGTATCTTTTAGGGTCTTGTATCAATATATTTTGGACAAAAAATGGTCAGAAAGAAGTTTAGTAAACCAGATATCATTATAACCTGTAAGGTAAAAATACCATAGTAATGATAGCTTATCATGTAGGGGTTAGAATTAGGGTTATGGTGTTTAACACCACTTTCATCAATATTTCAGTCATATTGTGGCGATCAGTTTTATTGGTGGAGGAAACAGGAGTACACAGAGAAAACCACAGACCTGTTGCAAGTCACTGACAAACTTTATCACGTAAAGTTGTATCAAGTATACCTTGCTTGATTGGGATTTGAAATCACAACGTTAGTAATGATAGGCACGGATTGCATAGGTAATTATAAATCCAACTACCATGTGACCATGACCACGACAGCCTCAAGATGTAATGATAAAGCATCATCTAAAAAGTTTTGATGTTAGCTCAGGACTGGATTAAATAGTACACGTATGTTAAATGTCATTTCCATACATATGTCATTTCTATTTTCAATGTTGGGGTCTTTTTTATGTGATGAATGCAAATGAAACCACCACTCTGCTGCAAGTCAGCCACAAGCACGTAAAGTTCTATCGGGGATATCTTGCAACAAGCTGGAATCAAACTCAATCTAGGTGGAAATAGGAACTAAGCAAATACCTGTAGTTGGATAGGATACAATACAATTGCAACTATGATGGCCGCTTTCCCTTTAATTATAAGAAATGAAACCAATTACTCATGACATGTGTACATGTTTGTACATACAAAAATGAGTGAAATTGATGACTCGGTTGGTTATGAAATTTTCTCCCATCACAGATGGAATTTTTGGCTGTATCCTACAAAATTCAGGACAGTTGACTGTTATAGTGTATTTTAAAGATAATCTTTTATATGGTTATTGTATGAGTATCAGTTAATATGTTGTTATGCATAATATCTGCTGAACTTTGTGCACTAAGCCTTTTGTTTTATTACGTACGTTACGTTCTGAAGGAAATATTGGATTGATATACAAGTTAGTACAATATCGTCATCTTCTGTTTTATACGATGACTTAAATACTTACATATTATATAAATGAGTTTCAATGTTAACAGTATTTAATTTTGAATTGAAATATGATATGCAACATATTCTATAAAAGTGTTTTCTGTATTATTAAAGAAATGCTTTTTTATGTAGAAATTATTTTTAGCTGTCCTAAGAAATTTGAAATAAATCATTGAATTTAAGCATTTGATCATCGTTTTAGATAAAATATTGCAATTTGGGTCGCACGTTGGCAAGTGCAGATGTTAGAAACAATGGACTTCTTGACCTATTAATTGGTGCACCATTTTACAATGAACAGAGCGGAATTGTGACCTCATTTCCTTCAAGTAAAAACAACAAAGGTATATTTAGATAAAATGATAAGCAACTGTAGAGTGATTTTTTTGTTGGGTACTCCTGTTTTATCCTCCAATAAAACTAACAGTCACAATATATCTGAAAATATTGGCGAAAATAGACAGCATTAAAACACCAATTGTCCTAATTCCTAATAATATCGTAATAGATTCCAAGTGAAATTTAGAAAAAAATATTGCCATCAAGCTCAATAGTTAATATTTTACATCTGATTTAGGTTTTAAAAAAATGGAAATTTTAAATCTGAAAGTGAAATAGATTTTAGTGAATCTGATCTTTAAGGGCATTTATGTTGTATCTTCACAAATATAGAGTGTTTGCATGAAGAACTTTGATTACACAATTATAATTAATTTAGCTTCTTTCGAGTTTTCGAAAATGTATTTTACAAAAAAAATGCATACAAAAAACAATAACTTGGATCCACAAATGTAGTTTGAATGATCAAGCAATTTACTATTAGATCTAGTCACATAATTTGTCACTGCATGGGAGATCTAACAACATCACATTATAGAGTTCACATCAAAGGCCAAAATTTGCAATAAGCTATAACCTTATCTTGACAAATGAGCATAATTCCTGGGGTTTCTCTGTATCCAATCACGTTTGGTTAAATAAACAAAATGGAAGAGAAGAAGTGAAGTGTAAATCTCTACCTCAGTTCGTCATGAAGGAAGTAAAAATATGCCCAAAAACAGATTTTAAATTGTATTGTATTAGGCAATTTCATTTATGCATTGGAAGCTGCCAGTTGTTATTTAATTGATGTGAAGTGGTAAACATTTCCACAGGCTGCATAAGTCTACTTCACTGTAAAGAGTTTAATTTTAAGGTGACAATTTTGATAGGATGACCAATTTTGACTTCTGCCTTGAACTCTAATGTGATGGTGTTAGATCTCGCACAAAATGGAGGGAACGTTTGTTTGAACAAATAAATTCTGATAAACTGTACGTGTGTTTTTATCTTTGTTCAATCAGTCATATTTTTATTTTCAGCAAACCAAACCTATGAATTTGAGAATCTGATTCAGAAATGGAAATTGATGCCAGACAAAGACGTAATATTATTTTTTTTGCACCTTTAATAAGAAGTTCTATGCTAATTTTTACATTGCAGAATGTTCAACTGTACTTTTAAATGTTATATGTGTAAATTCCTCTCAAAATATGATTTAAACTTACAAATTCCAATTTATTGTTTAATAAGAATTTTACCAATATTTAAGATTTGATGTCATTGCCATTTTGTACTACAGTTTACCTCTCTATATTATAATTTAGGGTTAGAGGTTAGGGAATGGTGTTTAATGCCACTTACAACAATATTTCAGCTATATCGTGGCAGTTAGTTTTATTGGTGGAGGAAACAGGATCACCCAGTGAAAACCACTGACCTGCTGCAAGTCACTGACAAACTTTATTACATAATGTTGTATGGAGTACACCTTGCCATGAGTGGGATTTGAACTCACAAAGTTAGTGGTGATAGGCACTGATTGCACGGGTAGTTGTAAATCCAACTACCATGACGTCTCCTGATTATAATCGACACAAGTTCTTAGTGAAAATAATGAAAATTCTGTGCATTAAAATGAAGGCATATCATATGTTTTAATTTTAATTTTAAATTGATATTTTTAGCAACCCTATGCATGGTTTGGACATAACATCAAGGGATTAGATACAGTAGTGATTGTCAATTCTCCTAATTACAGGAAATGTTACCAGTAAGTTCAATATATAGGTCCTACAGTGAAACCTGTCTAATCTGAACACTGAATAAAATGGAAACCTGTGAAAAACTGAACTTTGAATAATAAAGTCCCAATGTAGGAAATCTTTGTTAAAATAATTAACTTGTAAAAACTTAACAAACATCTTCTAAAAATAATAGTTGATCCCAAAGCAAACACCTGTCGATTTTGAATACAAAAGTTGGGCCCAAGGCAATTCGGTTTCAACAGATTTCACTATACATATATATTTACAATGTCTCTACAAATATACATACATGTACATATTTTCTAGATATTGATAAAATGTCTGAACTGGAAGGGGAGGGCACTTTTTTCTATGACAGGATATGGCTGGCTATTTCTCAAATGTCATCAAGTATAAACAGACACGGTGGTATAATAATTAGTGTGCTCAACCTCATGTAGGGTTTATCATGGGTTCGAACCCTGGTCGGGCCAATCCAAGACTATAAAATAGGTATTTGTAGGTTCTCTGCAAAGCACATATCATTAAGGATCAACTAAGAGTGTTGGTCTAGTACAAATCAGACATCATCATCATCATCATCATCATCATCATCTCATTTTAATGTAACTTGTTCTTGCCTTTGTATAGCTAAAAAAAAATTCTCATTTGGTATTAAGCAAAAATCATTGACTCTTTGACTTTTAATACATTTAATACATAGTCAGTTCCTATGGTACCATGTATTCACATGCAATTTTTACCATTTTTTGTCGCTATCTTTTTAATTTAAATACCACAATACCATAGGACCACGATATACATAATTTAAAAGAAAAATCATCAAATATTTCATTTCTTTTTCTTTCAGTTTAAATTGTTCATATTCGGAATATGATATACAGTGTGTTGGTCAGTCACATCTATTCAGTTATTGGCCACAATTGTCTAACTTTTCAATAATGGGAACATTTGAGTACCAGTCGGCTGGCTACGATATGGACTTTGGATTTCCCTATGACACCAAGTCTTGGAACTCGTTAATGATCGCTTATAGTATTCCTGGAAATAACGTAATCGGTAGACTGAATGGCGAGGAAGACAAAATATATAGAGCTGGAAGTGTAATATTGGTTAATTATACAGATAATATGTCCCATGTAATGGCACGGTTCGATGGGAATCGGAAATATGCAAGATTTGGACATGCTATAAGGGTAGGTACATCAGTACTAATACAGTCCTCAAAATGAAAATTTGAATTTACTGGTCCGAATCAAATTCTTGAATTTATTTTGATATAGGTCTAAATAAAAACTGAACAAATTACTAGTCCGAACAAAGTTTTACTGTTCTTGGGCCGGATGACCGGTGCTCATCGTGAGGACTGTTAATATAATTTATACAGTCAAACCTGTATATAAAGGGCACTCAAGGGAACCTGAAAATGTACCCATTTATGAGCAGTTGCCCTTTATATACAGGTTCATGTTATATGCACTATTCATTAATGGGAAAATTACAGACCTGATTTTCGTCCGATTTAAAGCGGAATTCCGCTTTTTTATTCCGGATTTTACTGTTACGATTCCCTTTTTATAGTATATTCAATACTTCCGATTGCCGATTTCTGCTTTTTTGTTGTCCTCGTAAAATCAGGTCTGAAATGAGGATGCCCTTTTTAGACAGTGATTTGTTATACAGATGTGATCATTAAAACACGTTTAACTGTATTTCTTTTAATAGTCTTTTGTTATTAGAAACTAGAGTTTTATCTAAAGCATTTAAAACAAATTTTTTTTTAATTGCTTGAGATATCAAACAAAAATTTGACGTCTGCTTAACAGAGGAAAGTAGAACCATATCGTTTAGCGTGCTCACCTTGAGTGCGGTAGAATGTGGGTTCGAGCCCCAGTTGGGTCAGACCAAAGACTATGAAATTAGTTTTTGTTGCTTCTCTGCTAATCACGTAGCATTAAGGAGAAAAAGCAAAGACTGGTTGGTTCGGAATCTGGATAATGTGTCCGAGTGGAACGACATGTCTATCTGGGGACTTTTGTTCAGTGAGCTAGTGTTATAAAAATCCAACTACCCATAAGCGTGTTGGTCATTTTGTTCTCACCATGAAAAATTACTGAGTTGGTGTTAAACAATAATCGTTTGCTCACTCGTTTTTTTTTTTAAATGACAGTTGATGTAATCTTCCGTCATTTGATTTTTTCTGTAAAGGGGATGCAAGTATAATTGGCATGAATTGTTATTTTGATATACAGATTCAAGCTTGCACAATTAAATATCACAGTCTTGGGATCCAAGCCTTGGTGATCCAAAATCTTACATAGGCTGCAATTAGAACAATTAAAGAATAATATTTTCATGGATTTATTGATTGACTGGTGTTGAACACCAACTTTAGCAATATTTCGGCTATATTGTGGTGGAAGAATATTTTCAAGAACCACCAATGGGAATGTAATTGTATTTGACATGAAGCTTCCTTGTGAAATGGAGATTATACAACATTATGTGATAAAGTTAGTCAGTGACTTACAACAGGTCGGTGGTTTTCTCTGGCTACTCTGGTTTCCTCCACCAATAAAAATTACCGTCACGATATAACTGAAATATTGTCGAAAGTGGCATTAAACACCATAGCCCACCCACCATTTTTACAAGTAGCTGTATATACTAGGAAAGTTTTGGGAAATATACTTTAAATGATAGTTCTTTCTCTTTTTACGCAGTTTCCTGACTTAAATTATGATGGGATTGCCGATTTGGTCATCACTGAACCAAGCAGAATAAAAGACAGATCAGAACTGCAACAAAATAGTATGTAAACAGACAAAGCCATTCCATAAAAAAAGACAAGCATATTATTCTAGCTTGTCATGAGATATATCACAATTTAATTAAGAAATAAATCATGGAAGCCAGGATGTGTTTTGAGTTTTAACATGGGTTGGCGAACATTAGTATTTTATCCTGAGCCGGAGGCGAGGGATCAAATTTACTAATATCCTCCAACCCATGTTAAAACTCAAAACACATTCTGGCTTCCATGAATTATTTCGATTCTGATATGTCTAAGAGTACAAATACAGTAGTATACTTTGATTGGAAGACGGTAATTTATATTTATGATTGCGGAAAATGTCACACACAATTTATGCTGCCAAATTCAAGCAGACTATAATTCATCAACATGTACATTTACGACGGAAAAGTCAGTCACATAAACCGGCACATGTGCTAATGAGATTATACCCAAGCGATAAATTGCTCGTTTGTATACAAAGCGAAAGAAGGAAGTCATGTTAGAATTGTTTATAAAAGATATATTATTTCAGAAAATGGTAGAATATACATATTTTATGGTGGAAATCAGATGCCAAAAGGAAATGCAACATTTTCTCATCTGTGTGATCAGGAACAACCATGTCCATCAAATATTGTAAGATTTACATGTATAGAAATATATCAATAGTTGTCTACTTTGAATAACCAGAAGACCGTGTTTTAAAATTAACTGAATTCAATTCAAACTTTATACTAGGGGTGTAACGATACACTTTTTCCACAAACGATAGGTATTGCGATATTTGATATGTATTACGATACGTTTTATAGGAAACTGTAACTATTCCTTCATTCGACATGGGCACTGCCATGTTGTTTTTTTTTATATGAGGTCGCTTACGTACTAGCGGAAATTATAAATATTTGATATTTGATTAATTAATTTTAAAAGCGTAAATTAATCAATTCACTTTTCTCAAAATATTAATTAAATGATCACCAAAAGAAGAAAACGGAAGTTCAAAATTACTTTTTTTTCCAAAAAATGAGCATTGTATCGTAAGCGGCCTCCACGTATCGTGAACCGAACCGTCCCCAAAATAATCGCGATTTCGGTACATACGGTGAATGGTTTCACCCTTACTTTATACTATACATCTGAAATAATTTCTTACAGCTTACAATATTTTTTTTAATAATTTTAGGCAAAACATACCTTGTGTTTTGTTGGTTTTTTTTTCACTAATTTTAGGCAAAACATACCTTGTGTTTTTTTTTAACTAATTTAAGGCAATACATACCTTCTTATCTCAGTTTCGGTTGTTAAAGCTATCTCCCTTGATAAATCAAAGTAAAATATGTGGTCAGTTCATTGTAATATATATGCTGTAGTGGCCAATTACCAAGGTTTCTTCTCGTCTTCAGTCTGATACATGCCCAAATTGCTGATCATTTTTTATACGTATGTGTGCATCTGGTTTTGTCTAAATCATGGCATTAAGTGGGGTCGAATAAGGGTTAAGTCATAGGAAGTGGAGGTCAGTGTGGTCTAACTAATAACCCAAAATGACCAGTTACTACAATGTACAAACATGTATATTTTTCATATAATCTTGAAATTTTCAGTAAATACATTTAAAAAAAAGAAAAAGAATATTTTGTATGTAATACAAGACAGGTATATTAATGTGCCATAGGTAAAGCAGTATATTTTAATGAAGAAAATACTTCTTCTTTTCATAGGCAAATTATACATCTAATTCATATGAAGAACAGAGTAATAATGGATTTTTAATTCACACTGTATCAACTAAAAAAGGGGTAAGTCAATAATTACACACAAAAACACTATTGTTGTTAGGAATAAAGGTATTTTATATTTGTGTGGCCTTGGAAACATCCCCCTCCATCCAGTCCAATACTTAAAATGATAAAATACAGGTAAAATCCTTTGAAATGTGAAATATTGTTGAAAGTGGCATTAAACACCATAAATATAAATAAATGATATTCGTTTCCGTGTGATAACTTCAGTTTAATTGGATACAAATTTGAAAATGTTCAAAATGTCCACACACAAAAAATTAAAAAATATGAAATACAAACATACACTGTTTTGATGATGATGCCTTTTACACCTAATCATGAGTTATTGCTCTTGAAAATGTGAAAACAAAGATAGTATTCATTTGACACAAACCATGTTCTTATATGTGCTTACAACTGACAATGCAGAATGATTTTGCCTTTTAATAAATGTGGAATATATCAAAATTATTGGTTTCATTCAGAAAATGACTGATTCCTTTAACACAAATTATGATTTTTTTATGAGTATTCTTTTTAGAATGAAATACAGGTCAGTTTAAATTTGAAGATGATACCATGTACCATTACAGAGTTATCCCCCTTCATAATGTTAAAAATGTCTGTTTTTAGAAAGGAAAGTGAGGCACACTGTAGGACCTTTAAATAGGAACCCAGATTCAAATAATTATATACCATGTTCACAAAATACTCCTGATACGTGCTAATGTTGGTCACGGCCACTGTGAGTAGCATGTGTAGTCACGTGAACAGATACGGTGTTGAAAAAACTGTTGGTACTCATAAAATATTGATAAATGCAATACAAGTTTGTTTGTCTTCAAGAAATATGATAGACAAAACCATGTGGGAAGTTTTATGACGAAATATCTCAGATTTCTATGTAAATTTATGTGGAGAAACACCCACAGGTAATTTTAGCGATGTATTTTTATCTTGGACAATAATGAGCGTCCTGATTGGATGACCGATTTAAAACACACTGAATCCGCAGGTCAATAGTTTATAAATATAGAATCTTGACAATGTAAAGGAAAGATGCTATGTTATATTTATTCATTTGTTTGATTCTGGAATATTGTTGATCATTGATTTAAACAAGAAAAAGGGGGGTGAATTTTACAGTTAAATAAATGTTATGTTTCAACAGTTTAAAGAGAAAAATATAAATTTGTTGCGACTAAAGCTCAAATCAGCTTTAAAAATTGAACAAATATCAGTGGTTTTGTAAATGAGATTTATTATAAATGGAAAATCTGAATTTATTATTTATTATTAATGGTACAATTTTATATCCCTTGGGGGGGGGATTGAAATAAAA
>MJUT01002201.1:323662-362469 GCA_002080005.1 Gigantidas platifrons | reverse complement strand
GACACAGTCAGAGTGAAGCGGGGGGTATTAGTCCCGCTATGCGGACAGTTCTAGTTTTAATTAATGCAATATAATATTGAACTATAAACTACAAAGTTTGTAAAAGGAGCAGCCGTGGTGGTGATCTAACTATCATAATTGGATGCAATAATGATCTTAACCACAGGCACTGGACATATATATGATGAGAGAAAAAGTGTCTGATGTAATATGAAAAGAGAAAAAAGAAGTCTTCCAATGCAACAATCGACAAAAAGGAATGTACAAAAATCAGCTTACTTTTCGTGTTCAAACGATTTTTACCGTTTTAAGCTGTGGTATTTTTTAACGTAGAACAACATAATGTTTTCTCCGCCACATCATTACAGCTGTACATCTACACGTGCCACTTTTGTTACCGTCCTCGTATGGTAGTTTCTCAACTTGGATTTACAACTACCTATGCAATCAGATGTTGAGAGTTCGAATCCTGATCAGGGCGAGGTGTACAACATTATGTGATAAAGTTTGTCAGTGACTTGTGACAGGTCGGTGGTTTTCTCCGGGTCCTCCGGTTTCGCCATCAATAAAACTGACCGCCACTAAAAAACTGAAATATTGTTGAAAGCGACCGCCACGATATAACTGAAATATTGTTGAAAGTGGCGTTAAACACGATGAAACCAAACCAAGCCAATTATGGTGGGTAGATGTATAATTGTCTGTAATCCAATAAGAAAAATTTGTAGATACCAAAGGGTAATCAGAAGCCTTAACTCCAAGGACAGACAACACAATGGCCAAAAGAAAAAGTGCAATAGGACAAACAACGTTCTACAAAATATTACACAGAAAACGAAGGATTAAGCAACAAGAAGCCCACTAAAAACCGGAGGTCAACTCAGGTGTTCCGGAAGGATTAGCAGATCCTGCTTCACATGTGACACCCGTCATATTACTGTTAAAACGACACGAAATCGTGTTGGACACCAGTATACGTAAATAAATACAAATAACATAAAGAAGACATTAATTCTCTACAAAACACATGGGAGTAAAGACAAATCCAACATCGTTTTACGCGGAAATCGTGGCGGACATTACAACACGGAACTAAAAACATGTAATTTGACAACACGAACCACACAAATAAAACAATATAAGTAAATTATGTGTGTGACGGAAAAAACATTAGGTGGTCATACATTCAAAATTACCACAGTTTAAAAGTGAAAACCGTTCACTACGAAAAAAACTGATATTTTTACATTTTTTTTGTCGATTCCTGCATTGTAATCTGTCTCTTTTTATTTCACACAAGACATTATTTTCTTACCATTGACTTCTTAGGATTTATTTTAATGAAATAGTGTCTAGGTAAGCTACACACATTCAGGACTGAAACCAGTGCCGGATTAACCTATAGGCTCGATAGGCTGAAGCCTAGGGCCTCAAAATTTTGGGGGCCTCCGGTCATTTGAACACTGTTATTGGACTTTCACATTTATGCTGTCATAACGTACTGTACTTTCTAAACAATCCTTCAGTAGTTTTCCTTACACAGTTGCACTCCATTTCAGAATATTGCAGAAATTTAAGCACCATTCATCGTCTTTGCCATTATTGAAATTGATAAAACACACTTCCATGTTCCTCCAGTCGTGAGGGGCTTCACAAGTGGATTAGCCTAGGGCCTCTCTTTATCTAAATCGGGCACTGACTGAAATTGAGCTATAAATTATTTGACACTTGAAGGTTCTTTACCATTTATGCTGTCATAACGTACTGTACTTTCTAAACAATCCTTCAGTAGTTTTCCTTACACAGTTGCACTCCATTTCAGAATATTGCAAAAATTTAAGCACCATTCATCGTCTTTGCCATTATTAAAATTAATAAAACACACTTCCATGTTCCTCCAGTCGTGAAGGTGGGGAATTGGGAGGGGCTTCACAAGTGGATTAGCCTAGGGCCTCTCTTTATCTAAATCGGGTACTGACTGAAATTGAGCTATAAATTATTTGACACTTGAAGGTTCTTTACCACTCGAATTTTCGTTTTTGTTTCCAGATCGTAGTATCAAATATAGAATACCACGTACCGTGTAACGCTTTTTTTTATAATGAACTCAATGTGAAATTGTTCTTAACTCTTCTCAGCGATAGGATGTCATAATCTGACAAAAGTTTATGAATGAATAATTTTGAAAATACTTGCATAACCGCATCATTTCACTACAAAAAAGGAGCATATTTTAACCCGTTACATTTTACCTAGACAATAACAGTGCATTGACTTGACATAAAATTGATATACGGATGAGGCTTAGAATCGGGGAAAATGCGAGGTTTTCCAGAGCATTTTCCCAGATTCGAGCCGAATACGTATGTCGATTTTATGTCAAGTCAATGCACTGTTATTGTCTTTATACTGCAATCATTAGCGACATTAATGGATATTACTACCAATATTCAAATTATTAAAAAAGTTAGTTACCCCCAACTGATTTCTAAATATATAAACGGTCAGTGACCGTTTATCACTTGTAAATATACTGTCAACGCATTTTGACTGCTCAAATAGAACGATTGCAGTATAGATGTTATTACTGAAGTGCTCTTTCTACAAATTTTCTATTGGATTTTGGAACTATTTTATTTTTCATTTATTTAACAATTGTTTTTATTTTTGTTATTTTTTTTTTTTAAGTCAGATGAGCGCTTTATATTCTCCATGTACTCTGGTAAACCCTTTGTTTTGAATGTGAATGTGTCCTTCCTACGTGTTCAGGTCGTATTTGTTGAAGCCGTGTTAAGAAACACATTATTCCATCAAATGTGTAAATTATGAATCTACCAGTGGTTTTTACGTCTGTGAGGTGGCAAAACGGACATAGAAAATGTACCACACATCCTTGATCTACGGAGAAACCACAAGACATAAGGTCACTCAATACGGCAACTGATAGGCGTAATTTCCTGATCTAGATAACAATTTACTTAAAACGTGACGTAGATAAAGTTCTCTGATAGTTGGGGTCTCTTCTATACAACATGGAAGCCTATATCCTAGTTTTACTGCTGAACTGTTTTGTCAGTAGTGTTTTAGGAAAAGCGGTTTATGTTGAAAAAAGTAAGTCTTAAATATGTCAGTTTTTGTGGTCACCGCATGTCATTTCTAGACAATACTTTCATCTTTATGCAGTTGTAGAGAAAATCATTTCGGATAGGGTAGGAGTGGTGAACGACACTTTCAATAATATTTCGGTTATATCGCGCGCCGGGTGCCCCCCTAGAATTGGAAAACAATTGATTTTTTTGCGTAAAATCGTGATTTTTCACACGAAATACCCCAACAATTTTCGCACCACCCTCCGCTCGGCGCGATTTTTTTAAGTGCGCCCCCTAACTTGAAATCCTGGATCCGCCCCTGTATCGTGGCGGTCAATAATACTGGTGCAGAAAACCAGAGAACCCAGAGAAAACTATTGACCTGCCGCAAGTCACTGACAAACTTTATCACATAATATTGTATCGATTACATCTAAACATGCGCGGGATTCAAACTCACAACGTGGTGATAGACACCGATTTGATAAATAGTTGTAAATCCAACTGCTATACGTTCACGACAAATCGGTTTGGAATAAGAACTTACAATTGACATTAGAATTTAAGGACAAAGGAAACTGAAAAATGGCACATTTCAGGAAACAACACATTACAAAATAATATGTACAATGTATCTTTTGAAAAATTAGTCGTTTCCAGTTTAATTAATGAACGAACCGATTCTTGGAGCATGATCGTTGACCCCATAACAATTGCCGCTACGTATACCCTGTCCACAGGGCCATCTCAACAGCATTTATATAAAGACCCCTCACCTCCGGGGGGCAAAGCAGTGCACTGGATCCCATACCTACACAACCACTCACTGGAATAAAACTTTAAATTTCGATACTTTTATTGTATTGGTACTTCCAACAAAATCAGTGTTTAAACATTAAAAAATGCCGTACACAACATACATAGATTAGCATGTGGCCTCTATGACGGCCCGGGCCCGGGGAAAGAACAACAATGTGGAGGAATAAACCAGTTAATGGTATCTCAACCCGCCCCCTTTTGTTTAAATAACTGGCTATCTTACGTTAATATGTACAGATATAAACAATAATCACATCTCAAATATATGCGCAGATGCGGTTCCACTAATACACAATCACAAAAATGAGCAACATAAACATTGAAAGTACACTTGTGAATGAATACCGGTAAATAAATGCTTATCTAGAACAAGAAGTACTTGTTGTCATTCGTCTTACTTTATGATATGTTAATCAAATACTGTATAGTTCGTAGTGGGTTCAGACGAAATAGTCCTAAAGAAAATACTGTATCTATTAATGTGTATCAGGACATCCTGAAGTATTATAATACCTCCATTATTTGAGTTGCGGATATTTCAAAATAAAAAGTAAAATTTATATTAACTTATTTCATTGATAAGAAATTACAATTGGATCGTGCACAAGTTATGCAAGCTTAGAACGAATCAAGATAACCCCAACTGTTTGGGTCAGTAGTAATCATCCTTAACTTAAAATTTACCTTTAGTTTCCGCTGAACAAACAATGGTATTGTTACACATTTTGGGGAAAAAAAACATCGGTGGTTTAATGGTTAAGCGAGCTCGTATCGAGTGTGGTAGATCAAGAGTTGGGTTCCGGTTGAGTCAAACCTTGGTATATGTGTTGCTTCTTCGTTAAACACACTGTTTCAAGGAGTAAGAGCGAAGGCTGGTTGGCTTATAATCAAGATAACGAGTCAGTAAGTGGAGTATCATGCCCACCCATGGACTGTTGTTTCAGTGATATAGCACTACTCACTCCCCATTTTGATTTGGACAAATGTTTGTGTTCTTTCTGTAGTATAGTGATGGATTTAGTTTTTCCAAATTTGGCAGACATTTCTAGTAAAGGCATACTAGTATCAATATCATAATTCTACAATCAAACAAAATATTTCTTCATGGAGATCATAAACATATTTAAACAAAGTTTTGCAATACTTTGTTTAAATATAATATTATAATTGATATATAATTAAATGGAACATTACTCCACCTTCTTGATTATAAAAATACAGACTCTCTCTTTTGGCTTAATCCGCTCATTATATTTAAAATCCACATTTTTTTTGCGCTTAGTATATTTAAAATCTACATTTTTAGGCGCTCAGAATATCCAAATCTACATATTTTCCCACTGGGTATATTTGAAATCTATATATTATACAGTGAATTTACATCTGCAGTTTTTTGGGGCTTATAATACTTATTAAAATCAATATTTTCAGCTGCTCAGTATATTTAAAATATGCATGTTTTTCGCGTTCAGTATATATTTAATCTACATGTTTGTTTCGGGCACAGTTCATTTGAGATATATAATATTGTAGTTTTATTACTTAGTCCTTAAAAAAAAGTCTTGATGATCATCAAAAGTTTTATTTTCTGAGTTCGATAGGTAGTATTCTTTTCGCAATCGTTAGTCTTCGGTTCGTTCGAACTCATAGATAAGTAATTTCCAAAATTAGAATAGACGGAATTTTTAAATCAAGATAAACAGTTTTATTAAATCAATCTAACAGAATTTTGACCCGACCTTGATGAAAATTTTCGTGTGCAATTCTTTGACCTGAAGATAAAAATACTTATAATCACGTATACAAGAACAAAGAAACATGTGTAGTATATATATAATAACCGTTTTTGTTTTGTTTTGTTTGTCCTCGTCCTGTGTCTTGTGTGAACAATGTTGCCAATGTCTCTGGATTGTCCATTCTTGTTTGCCCCTTCGGTTTTCTCTAGCGTTTAGTCTGTCGTGACTATAGTCGTATTGTAGTTGAAGTTACATCTATTGTATGTAATCAGTTTCTATCACCACTTAAAGGGGAATTTGCGGTAGGCACTACCGCCAAAATTTGTGGGCGGAGCTTGTCAGCAAAAATCTCCGTTGATATGTACAGCATATTTATGAAACTGTATGTCACATGACCAACGTGACCAAAGTCACATACTTCAGAAATATGAAGTGACTGATGAAGAATATTATTTTTGATAAGACTACAGATGTCGTAGGGAGGAACACTAATGACCATGCCTGTCAAATATTTTGCACCAAAAGTAACTATGAAACTGTGTATCATTGATTTTTACTGCTCGAGATGACCGTGGCCAAAATAATGAAGAAACTGAATGTTTGCTCCGCCCACAGCTATTTATACCCATGCTCCCGGTTTAAGCATCAATTATCTACAAGTACATGTATATATTTTTCAAAATTAAACTTCTAAGTGAATACATGTTTGTGTGTTCTGGTCACTGCACAAACCTTGATAACTTAATTTAAATCACATACAGAATTCTCTTACAACCCTAAATATACGGATCGCCAAAACCGGTTTACATCCATTAAACGTATTACAATAAAACTATATGCAAACGCCATTGAGCAAATCGCACATAAACTTATATCCATTTAGTATTTTGAGAGGCGTATCTAAAGATTAATCACATTCCAGCCATAACCATGGATAAAGAAACTTATAAGGCTTTGCCAGAATTATATTATAAAAATAAAATATCCAAATGAAAACTAATCTTGCATGAACAATTATCGATTGCCTTTCGTCAAGATATAGTTAAAATATTGCTAAAGTTCGTGTTAAACACAAATGAATGAATGAATGAATGAATGAATGAATGAATGAATGAATGAATGAATGAACGAACGAACGAACGAACGAACGAACGAATTAATTAATTCATTCATTAATTAATCAATCACAATGAATCGATCCATCAAATTTTTTTTCTAAATATTTGGCTACAATTTTTTTGGGGGTAAGAATACAGATAGCCTCCGCTCCCCAAAAAATGGAATTTTTCGTTCCCTTATCTGGTTTCGATATCTATATGTTGGTCTTAATAACGTTTTACTTGTATTAATGTTTTTTTTTATATTTATTTTCATAGGATCCAGCACATGTTATGGTGATTTGGGATGCTTCAGCACTGGTAGACCATTCTTCAGCATTCAACGACCAATCAATTTCCTTCCACAGAGTCCTTCCAAAATAAACATTCGCTTTTTGATGTACACTCGCCAGAATCCTAACACTGTCTTCTATATAAACATGGATGATTATTCTAACATTCAAAAATCTCATTTTTCTGGTAGTAGACCCACAAAAATAATTTCCCATGGTTTCCTGGAAAACGGATTCGTGGCCTGGATGAAGGTAGTTAAATGTAATCAAATATATCAAAGCAAAATTTAAATTGTTTTTAAAACGTACTACATGTTCTTGCAATTGATCAAACGTTTATTTTCACAACTACATGTAGGAACATACAGAACCTTTTATTGTATTAAAGTGTTTGGGAATTGATGTCTTGATAGGATAATTTTTGTCCTGACAACAAATCGTAATAAAATATTTTTTTTAGGGGGATAAGAATTGATTTTTTTTTATATTTTTAAAAATGGTTGCTTGTCAGGCAATTTTTATTCTGTTATTCTGTATGAGTATTCTCAATGAATTCACCGCCATGATATAACTGAAATATTGTTGAAAGTGGCGTTAACAATAACAGTGACTTTGTTTTACAGTTGTTTCACATACTGAGCAAAATACTATTTTCCTATTGAAAGCAGATTTAAATTTCTTTTGGTCAAAATCAGAGAAAATTCCAGCCCATCCAGTCGTAGATAAGCATGGTGTTGATTTCTCACATTCTTGATACTTGTACATAAGTCAGTGATATACGTTTTTCTGTTTTGTAAAACCTTTAATAAGGTAATATAAAAAAGGAAAGACATAAACATACACAAGAAACACAAACATATAGGATACAGTGGAAATACAAGCAAAGCAAACTATTAAATAACAAATTCAATATTATGATTGATTGGTGTTTAACGTCAACTTTAGTAGTATTTCAGCCATGTTGTCACGTGACCGCATGTTACGAATGACTTGCTTTCTTAAACTACAAGACACTTAGAAATATGACATTTTTGTATAAATCAATAAAAAGAATAATCAAAAGCACAAATCATATATATGTGAACATATATATATAACTCTAACAAAATAGTGCAAATGTAATATGATAAACTTACCACTGCTCTGCACACGCCACCCCAAATTTAACCTCTTAGTCTTATTCACAAAGAGTTCGAAGAAACGGCATAACACGGCATACATTATCTTACCATCTGAATACCGGTATCACATTTTTATTTAACATTTAAAACTTTATGAAACCTTTTCAATTGTATTTTCCCATTTGTATCTACACACGGACAGGACATGAAGAACTCATTTTTGAAGGAGGGAGATTACAACGTTATATTGGTGGACTGGGGAGGAGGTTCTAGTCTGCCATATACACAGGCTACGGCTAATACAAGGGTTGTTGGAGCACAGATTGCTAAGCTTATCAAATTTTTACAGGTAATGCTTTTATAAATCTGTTGCAACTATAAACTATTTACTATTGTGCTGTGTGGATAGTCGTTAAAATTGTTTGTACGATTTATATATATGGTAAACATGTCCTTATTTGGCACTTAACTACACTGTATTAATTAATTTAGTCACATTAACCTCTGACTGATGTTCAAAATTTGCATATGTTTGTGGAGCCGTTGTGGTCGTGATCCTATGGTAGTTGGATTTATAACTACATATGCAATTAGTGCCTATCACCACTAACGTTGAGAGTATGAATACTGCTCAGGCCAGGTGTACTCGATACAACATTATGTGATAAAGTTTGTCAGTGACTTGCGACAGACAGATCGATGGTTTTCATCGAGTACTCCGGTTTCCCTCATCAATTAAAATGACCGCCACGATATGACTGAAATATTGTTGAAAGTGGCGTTAAACACCCTAATCCCAATACTCTAACCCCTGCATATGTGTGTAATAAGCAATACAATTTCCATCTGCTGCAGGTGTTGTCTTTTTGTATTTCAGAGTTTAAGGTTGGCGATAGTGTTTCGGTTTGTTCCAGTTAATTGCATGCTTGAATGTATTTGTTTAACTTCTCATGTTCAGTAGTATAAATAAATGTTGATAGTCTACACGGTCAATACATGTTCTAGCAATCTACTGTTACGAATTTTTTTTTTTATAGAATATTCTAGTAACAGAAAGGAACAAACCAACAATCTATAAAGTCTTTCTACTTTAATAAAATAACAAAAAAATACTTAATAATAAATTATACAATTACAAAATCCCCGGGAATAAATGTCCCTTTTCTATCCGGCATACTAATTCGATGCCTTTCCTATGTAGTTGAATTCCTATTGGTTCCAATCCAAAAAGTTTCCTTATACTGTTCGTTTGATTTGTATATATAGTTCAAGTATTGTGACTTTATTGAAGTAAATATATCCAAATACAATGCTATAAATTCCAGATGTTTTATAAATCACAAATTTCTGACTGACTGCTCTCAAATTTGCTGACCCTTATATAAAAACATCTAGAACATTCAGGGATAATCTGTCTAAATGTCCAATAAAACTCAAGGTCAAATATTAAAAACTTGTAAATAACTTTTTCTATTGTTCGCAACATATTTGCACTGGTGATGCAATCTTATCTTTGTTACATATTCTTGTTCTTATAAAATATTTTTGATGCAAAAACCTGTGCATCTCGATTTCATGTCATATTAAAGTTAAATTTGTTTATTGTTTTATTATCCTTTTTCAATAAGAATCACGGGTCAGCCAAGCCACAAGACGTTCATATTATAGGACATAGCCTTGGTGCACACATTGCTGGATATGCAGGGGAGAGAACTCAAAATATGGGACGTATAACAGGTAGTATTCCTAATAAATGTTTCATAGCAGTGTTTCTACTCATGTACTTAAATTGAATGATATTTGGATGCCTTATATTATTTTAGTATTTGAAATCAAGTGCATGTAGTTGTACTGTCTGTTTTTTGCGTTTTTAAATAGGTTTTGCCACGATATAACTGACTGAAATATTGTTGAAAGTGGCGTTAAACATTACAACCCCCCCTAAATAGGTGTTGTTTCAAATTAAAGATGTGTAAATGAATGAAATGATAAAAGTAGGACAATTATTGGTATGTGGGAAATATTGAAATACAATAAAATCTTATTATCTAAAAGATAAAAAAAAAGTTTCACTCGTAGTATCTCTGAGCTTAATTTACCCAGATAACTAAACAACTCGAATATTACGAAATAATGTCGAATTCGAAATAACTGTTCGACCGTACACAGTGGAAGATCTATGTGTAAGCGAAATATTTCTGACGTTGGTTTCAATCAATCAATCAATCAATCAATCAATCAATCAATCAATCAATCAATCAATCAATCAATCAATCAATCAATCAATCAACCAATCAACCAATCAACCAATCAATCAATCAATCAATCAATCAATCGATCGATCGATCAAATTTTCTCTAAATATTTGGTGACTAAAAAGTTTTTGATAAGAAAACAGATAGCCCCGCCCACCAAAAACATGGTAATTTTCGTTCCCTTATCTGGTTTCTATATCTATATTTTGGTCTTAACGTTTTACTTGTATTACTGTTTTTAAATCTGTTTTCATAGGATCCAACACATGTTATATAGATTTGGGATGCTTCAGCACTGTTATACCATTCTTCAGCAGACAACGACCAATCAATTTCCTTCCACAGAGTCCATCTAAACTAAACATTCGTTTTTTGATGTACACTCGCCAGAATCCTAACACTATCTTCTATATAAACATGGATGATTATTCTAACATTCAAAAATCTCATTTTTCTAGTAGTAAAATCAAATGACGATTACAATTTTAAGGAGACAATAATTTGTCTTTGAAATGCAGTGGTTACTATTTTTCTGTTTCCAGGACTTGATCCAGCTGGGCCTTATTTTGAGAACACAGATAAGGTTGTAAGATTAGATCCTACTGATGCCATGTTTGTTGATGCCATCCACACAGACGGTGAAAGCTTACTAACATTGGGTAATTATAGCAATACCACCATGTTACGATCAACATAGGATACGTAGGGCAACATTACAACATTATACATGTTATCTAATTTTCTGTACATTAATTAGATACATGTGTATTTCATTCAATTTTATCAAACTATGATATTCATTTGATAAAAAATATGAAACTTGCTATAAAATTATAGGACTTTTAAATACAAAACAAGTTTACAATTTCTGTTTATTACAATCTATCTATAATAACCTTGTATATACCAACATATATTGTGTTGTTGTTTTCTCTTCGTCTTGTATTTGGACTGAACATATTCTATGTCTAAGATATCTGGTCCAGGTTCGCGAGAATTGTTTCTTTTATTCTAAAATATCTCTTGTAACTATGAGTTTTAACATTTGAAATATCTTTACATTTATAAGATACATTTGTATAATGATATGATGGCTAATTTATGTTTATATGAAATATAAAAAAGTGTGCAAAATATCTCACAAAATGTTGGAAAAAATATTGTATGAGATCGATATCAAAATATACATGAGAGAAAGATAAAAATACAGACAAGCCTGTATATAAAGGGCACATGGAACATGGAAATTTCCCCTGTATGAGCAGTTGCTCTTTATATACAGTTTAAAATTATATGCACTATTCATTAATGGGGAAAACGACACTGTCCTTTATAGACAGTGATTTGCTATATAAAGGTGCCCTTTGAGGCAGGTTTGGCTGCATGAACATTATTTTTAATTAACAACTTTTGCGTCAGTCAACGGACATATTATTATATCTGTTAGATTTGATTATATCTGTTAGATTTGATCACTCTTTCTTGTTTCTTACTTTAAGGTTTTGGACTGAAACAAGCCCTAGCTCATGCCGATTATTATCCAAATGGCGGTCACGATCAGCCCGGATGTAGCAAGGACATCATTGATCAGATACGACTAGAAGGAGGTCTATACAATGGTAGGTAGCTTTATACATACTTTTCCTTATGTACCAACGGTTTTCAATCTAGGGATTTAAAACTACTTGTGAAATCAGTGTCAATCACCACTACAGTTTTGAGTTCGAATCCCGCTCATGGGGAAGTGTAGTCCATACAACATTATGTGATAAAACTTTGTCAGTGACTTGCGACAGGTCGGTGGTTTTCACCGGGTAATCCGGTTTCTTCCACCAATAACACCGACCGCCATGATCTAAATGAAATATTGTTGAAAGTAGCATTTATGCAAAGTAACTTTTCTTCCTTTTTTTGGAAAAACAAGATCAATTGAAAAGCAAAGGCAAAAGATGGTTGGCGATAAGAGAAGACCAGTGCGCTATCATAACAATCGGCCAAATCACCGAATAAACAACCTAACAAAGCAAACAATTCATTTGACCAGGTCGACCAAGCCCAAAAAGATGGAAAATAGAGCATAACATACAAATGTGTAACCTCCAACGAATTTCTGTCAAGGGAAATAACTGAAATTTATGATAAAAACCGAGATCGCGTCTTCCAAACACAGCGGTGCTGCGGCACCCTATGTCCGTTCACAGATTTCACAATGTCAACAATGACATAAAACAGCCCTGAATACATTACTGAATAATGTTTATTCTTTAATAGGACAGGGTACGTAAAAATCGCTAAAATACAAATGGCATAGTTCATAGTCATAGAAATCGACAAGGTCTTTCAAATGTCAGTAGTGTCCCTACATTAAAACCACATCTATTTCAATACAGCCTATAGAGACTTACATGTATACGACAGACCCAAAATTTGCCGTCCAAAAAAAAAAGTGTCTTCCGGGAGGGATCGGTCCCTCGCCCTCTCTAACTACGCTACTCGTGGAGTCCTATTACATTTCTTCTTAAAAGGAACCCACCCTCTCAGGCCAGTCATAAAGTACTATTGTAGTTTCGGATGTGGAGAAAAGATATGGTAATCAATGAGGCTGCACAAAGCAAAAGGTGGAGCTTACGCAACATTACTGACCAATGGACAGCCTCGGTTCTACAAATGGGCGTTAAGTGTTTATAATTCAAAGTAAGCTATGTTAAGACAATGCAGTGAGAAAGCGAAAAGGGATAAAAGATCGAGCAACATGAACCCCTCTAAAAACTAGGGATCAACTCAAGTACTCCGGAAGGGTCTTCCCATTACAAGTATTACAAACATCTATAATAATAATTATTGCACTGTTCTCTGTTAATATATTGTCGAATATTTGACTATGAGATTCCTGTTTATAACATTTACAGGTGGAAAGCAGTTTATTGCCTGCAACCATCTAAGGTCATATGACTACTTCACCGAATCTATAACTACAATCTGTCCATTCATAGGATATCATTGTGCAGATTATGCCTCATTTCAGGTAAATTTATACACATAATGCAAGGGGTATGTACATGTGCAACCGAAGGGTTTAATGTAGTTGAATTTTGACTAAAACCCTAAAACAACTAAAATAACCGCGAGTCCTCATACCCACCATGATTGTTGCGGTTCCCAGCAACCTACCAATGGCTGGAGGTCCATGATTCCGTTCGTTATAACTCTTCGCGTATTCCTTCCCCATTAACTGTGAAAGTCATGATATGATTGTTGAATATTTCAGAAAGTGATCATACACACCCTTAAATCCGAATCCACAGAATATTAATCAGAGCCCCCTCATTTTATAGCTTTAAAGGGTCTATGTTTATACATAGTGAATAGTCATGCATCTAAATAAGACACCCACCACGTGATACTGTTAAAACGACTATACATTCAAAGTAATTATTTTGATGGGTATTGATATTAAACACTATTTTCAACAATATGTCAGTTATATTGTCGTGGTCAGTTTTAGTGATTGAATGCTATACCTTTTGATGACGTATGTCCGTTATGACAATTTCCAGTCGTTTCCGATTGTTTGTTAACTTGAATTATATTGAAAAGATGAATTTCATAGTAAGTACCATGACTAAATTTAAAGCCGTGCATTTTTGTTCAGGTTGAAGTAGAAACGCCCGTAGAACACCCATTGTGGGACTACTGAAATCAAATTCTTACAAAGTTTAATCAATGTATCTCTCTCTTAGCAAGGAAAATGTACAGATTGCAGTAGAAACTCGTGTGGTCAACTTGGTTTACATGCCGACAAGCACAAACCACCATCTGGTACAGCTCATGTAAAATATTTTCTTGATACTTCAGCCAGCTCTCCATTTTGTAGTAAGTAAATTCTTGATTTTATTTTGGTTAATGTGAACTGAATAGTCATAGGATATATTATTATCACTTTGCTTCAGTCGTCTTCTGTAAATATTTCACATTTGAACTTTCTTCGACACCAGTGAGTCACATGAAACCTTTCTGGTAGGAATGTATGCTTTTGACGAGGACAGAAAATTCCATAATGGTGATAATTTTGCGTTCTGTTTTAATGAAATGAAAAATTCTCAGAAACCAGAAAGCCTTTCCAATATTGCTTTTATGATATTCTATCAAATTGGTGTGTAAGGTGCTGATCGTATATTTGAGAAGATCACAACCGCGGAAACATACTTCAACATGGACGCTATAGTTACAATAACGAACCCATTAATTTACATGGTTGCTATTGTGGCCGTGTTTACAATCTTTCATTACTACCGAACCTTTTGAACCATTAGATAATCTTTTCTTGAATAGATAATTCCTTAAATCTGCCACCATGGACCATACCCCAAAACTGTGTTGATTATATTATTTTAGATTTCCTTAAATTTCATCGAAATGTGACGTTCGAACACAAAATGTTGTACATAAGATTCTTAGATTTATAATGCAAATCGTAATTCTACCGTTAGACATAGTTTAACACCAGACGCTTTATTCTAGACCAGTGAACTATACATAACACATCATTGGACGGCCATTCACAAAATTGTGTGTTTGTTCACTCCTATCACATACAACAAATTGATAGTATATTAATTCAAACTGTAAATGAAAGTTTATTGGTACTCTGCAAAATAATCTTTTACTGCGATAAGGAAACAAACAAAGATGGCATGCACCGTTGGACAAAGCGAAATATTGGACTCTGTTGGAGATTTTGTAAAATAAATTCATGGTGTTCAACCCTCAAAACAATTAGAAACAAGCCGGTACATGTCTAATCATTGTTCCTGTTCTGTATGTCTTTTTATGTAGTTTGTGAAACCAATATGGCTGTCAACTATGAACATATATTAATACGGAAGTACACACATGTTCTTCTCTTAAACACTGAACCGTACAGACACCGATTGTGAATACAGAATCATGTAATGATCCTTTTAAACTGAATTTTGACTCTCGGTTATCACGGACAAGGAGAGAGAGCCACCATAAATTATTACGGTATGGGTGGATCACGACATTCAGTATTCACATAAGAAGCTTTTTTGTTGTATTTCTATACTTGTAATGTAACCTACATTATTTTACAGGGTATCATTATCATATACAAGTAGCGTTTGGCAACCCACAAGGTGCTAAACATTGGAGAGGTCAGTTGTATTCCTCAATACATGGTACCAAGGGACAGATATCGGATTCACTTCTAACTGATGAGTAAGATATTGTAAAAAAAAAATTCACAACAATTTAAAATAGTAATTAAATATGTAAATTATAACATGCACTTTCTTACATTAAAGCTGATACAAACGTAGATTTCTAAGTTAGTGAGCAAGACTCGTTTCTGGAATAACCTTCATCAGGTACGCTCAAAATCTAACGTGGAATAACCTTCATCAGGTACGCTCAAAATCGAAAAGTTGGAAAGCCATATAATTTAAACATTTGGGGAGCAAGTAAGCAATATGGCCCAAACAGGATAACCAACATCGACTAAGGTCATAGGTTAATAAACAAAAAATACATTATTTTAGGAAACTGTAAACTTCAATAACAAATACATGTATGTCTAATCTCTTAATCTTAATATGAGGGGGAAATAACAAGCAATTGTATGTTCGTTATAACCCCAGCTAGCAAGGCCGGGATATATATTATTCAGGAAATCCGCTCGTTTGTCCATTTATACCTTCAATCATTTACTCCACTGAAACCAGTGATTGGCAATTTCTTTGATGGATTCTTTAGTAAGGAATCCCTCTTTGCGACTGCTGGCTTATTATGGTTTTTGACAAATGATTTTTTCTCCACAGTTATATGTACTTTGAACCAGGGAAGAGCTATGACTTCATGACCCATGCAGCTCATGACATAGGAGATGTTTTGGATGTTGTGATTCGTTGGCACCATTCATCCACTGTCATCAATCTTTTCCAATGGAATCCATTCGGTCTACGACATCCTACGTTATACATCAGTAAAGTACAAGTTGGGCATGGAACTACACAGTAAGTGAACTATATTACTTCTATCCCTCTGGTGTTATACGCATCAATACAGTACACGTTAATTGTGGATCTGTAGGATAAGTTAACAGTATGATCTCTGTCGACCTCGAGTGAAACATATATTGGTTCTGATTGATGCGTTCGAGCGGACTGACAGGGATACTTGCGGACTCAATTGGCGTTAAACAACAATCACACTCATTCGAGAAAAGAAAACAAATAGCACCTGGTCTTTATATTGACCTGTTTATTTGATTTTTCCTTGCTTCACATGCGTCGATTTTTTAAAAGACACATACAAAATGTATATACAAGTATCACAGGAGGAATTTATAAATCTGTAAAATACGACCGTAATTTTCCTGTTCTCTGCTCCAATTGTTATTTATTTTTTTCTATTTTACAGATCCACATTATGTAGTACGGGATCAACAGTTTCCGTGGAAACAGATTCAAACGTTAGAATTGCAAGAAAATGTTGAAAATGGTTTAATATATAAACATTAATTATGACGTTAAAGAAAATAAAACGAAAAACATTTCTATAGCTATATGTCTATTAGACAATAATTTGAGTCACTGTGTAGAATATAATTTCATATGCCATAAAGTTGTGTAATAATTATTAATGCTGGCATGCATTCAATGTTGATACATGTATATCAAACACATCGGTGGTGTAATGGTTAGTGTGCTCGCCTCGGGTGTGTTGTATCTGTGTGGGTTCGAGCCCAAGTCCGGCCATACCAAAGACTATGACATTTGGTATTTGCTGCTTCACCGCTTAGCACTCAGCATGAAGGAGTAAGAGCAAAGACTGGTTGGCTTGGAATCAAGATAATTTGTCCGAGAGAATGGTCATGTATACACGTATGCTGTTGTTTCAGTGAGCTAGCACTATAAAAATCCTATTAAGGGTGCTGGTCTATTACAACGCGGACATCATCGCATTGAAATGTAACTTGTTCTGATCATGACATAGTTGATAAATTGCTCACTTAGCGAACACCAATCACCCCCTCACGTTTACGGTAGTTTGGATTCACATCTACATTTGTAGTTAGGAAATGTATATGTTTGTTCGGGGTATCAATTTTGACGCTGTTTCTACGATTGTATAATTGGGTTTTGGAACTGTTCCAACAGTGTAGTATTTTGTGTTTTTCATTCTATCAGTGACTATCGCTACTAGAAATGTGAGTTCTGCTCTTCTTCGATATAGGGATTCTGATTGCCCCTTTGGTATCTTCAAACTCTTTTTAATACCTTCCCGTCGTGAGGTGATCTCGATATAATTATTTTACGTTAGAGAATACCGAAGGAGCAATAAAAATGGACAATCCAGAGAAACTGGCAACACAGGGTACACAAAAAACACAACACAATATGTGTTGGACACCACTATACGCAAACATACACAAATAACGTAAACAAGACATGAGCCCTCTTATAAACAACTGTAGGTACGTAAAGACGAATCGAACATCGTTTTATGCGGAAATCGTAACGAACATCACAACACGGAACTCAGAACGTAAAGACAAATATTAGCACAACACAAAAAAACTAAAAAGATGAGCAATAAGTACGGACCCCATCATAAAAACGGGGGTGAACTCAAGGGATCGCGAAGGGTAAGCAGTTCCTGCTTCCTGTAAGTCACCCGCCGTGTTACTCATATATACAGTGAAAGTCCGGGCAGTTATAGAGGAAATAAAACATCTATGTAAAAAGTAAAAAATCCATTGTCAATTGAGATATGGATATTTCGTAACGATCAACCAGATTGTGATGACTTTAACCTAGGAGCAACGTAGCTGTGTTTGAGTAGCTTTTGCGTTAGCAGCTGAGCTCTGTCCAGAAAATCATGGTACTGGGCAAAAGCTCTAGAATAACGTATGAGTTGTGAAATGTAAGCTCCATACGTTGAAGATGCTTGAATATTGCTACTGATGAAAGGGAAGTTGACTTGGAAAAGTGAGGTCATCGCGTTTGTCGTAAAGTTTTATTCTAATCTTTCTCCGTTGTCGATTTCAAGGTGAAGGTCAAGGTATATGTATACGTAAGAAGCAGACTTTTGAGTATCAGCAGTATCCTTAACTTTCAGCTCATTTGGATAGATGTGATGTAGATAATCACCAAATCGAGAATTATTCAGTGAAAGAACATCATCTATATAGCGGAAGCTAGAATTAAAGGTATGGGCTAATTCCCTATCTTTATACTTAAGAAGCCCTTGAATGAAGTCTGCCTCATAAGCATGTAGAAACAAATCGGTAAGTAGCGGAGCACAATTCGTACCTACTGGAATATCAATCGTCTGTTGAAACATCCGTCCACCAAACAGGACAAATATATGGTTGATTAAAAAATATAACATTTGAATCTCGTCCTGTTCATATTTATCATTAAATTTTGAATGGCTTTTTTTTTCTGACAAAGTAAGATTTGTCTACCAATAAAAAAATATTGATACCTTTGTTCTCCTTTCTTCTTTGAGAAGCAACGCTGAATCAATTCACAAGACAGTCACATTGAAAACGGAAAAACCTGCAGTTTGCAATGCACCTTGTTAGAAGTTGCAGTGGACATCACAAGGCGGTTTTGGCAACCACTAGTTTAAACTGATCATTGAGCCAGAAATATGTCTAAAATTATGAAGTAAAGCCTCCTTAATATGAACTAACTTTGGTTTCTATTCTTGATAACCTTTTATGAATAATTTGGAAACTTTCAAAGTAAAACCAAATACACACGCTGTTATGAGAAATTACTGGCCACTTGACTATTATCTTAAAGAGTTGATGGGCGAATGATTGTTGTTTAACGCAAACGAGCAATGTCTCGAGCTATATCATGGAGAGAACTAGTTACATTCGACGAGATGATAATGATGTTTACTCGGCTTCGTTGTATTTTTATAGTATTAGCTCACTGAAACAACAGTCCTCGTGTAGACACAACGCTTCACTCTGACATATTTTCCCGATTCCGAGCCAACTAGTCTTGGCTCTTACTCCTTAGGTTTGTCTGTTTAGCGGAAAAGCAACAAAAGAAATGTCAATACTGGTATTATAGCCTTTGGTATCACCCAACTGAGACTCGAACCTCACCCCCCCCCCAAGATAACACAAGCATGTTAACCATTATGCTACCGATGCGGTTGCCAATATCTTGGACAATGATATATAATGCTGTATAGCTGTATCAATTTTTGTCAGTCTGTAAGCGAGTGGATATAGTTTTGCGAGTCTTTCAACTTGTATATTATAGAGAAAATGAGAAGTATTTATTTTAATGTTTGTCCATACATTACACATATATCAACTGGAGTTTAGTGGTAGTTTACTGCTGACAGATCTACATGTACATGTCAGGTCCCAGAAGAAAAAATGTCATCAGTCAAAGTACTGACGTTTAGGTAAGGACTTGCAGTTTATAAGGGTTGTTGGTGAAACAAATATACTATGCTGAAATATAGGGTTTGGTCAATGGATGTTTAAAAACTAGTTTCAATATCACATGTATTTCAGTTATATTGGGATGGTCAGCTTTATTTTTTAGTTGCAACCACATAAAACCACAACCTGCCGCAATTTACTTATATAATTTATCATATAATGCATCGAGTACTCACCAATGGTGGAATCAAACTCACAGTGGCAATAGGCACAGAATGCATTGGTAGCAAAAATCCAAGTTTCATGCTACTGCAGCCTCTTTAAGTACAATACAAGACAAATACTCCATACACTTTACTGAGATGAGTGAGTGATTGTTGTTTAATGCCAAATCAGCAATTTTTCAGCTATATCATGGCGAGAACAAGTTAATTTTTAGTGAGATGATGAAGAGGTCCACTTTGTACTAAACCAACACGCTTAGTTGGATTTTTATAGTGCTAGCTCACTGAAACAACAGTCGCGGATAAACATGTCACCTATACTAGAACACATTATCCTGATTCCGAGCCAACTAGTCTTTGCTCTTTCTCCTTAATGTCGTGTGCTTAGCGGAAAAGCAACAAATAGCATTCTTATAGTCTTTGGTTTGACCTGACCGGGGCTCGAACGCACACTAACTTTACTGGGATGAAGTTGCTAAAAATCCAAAACCATGGTCATTTGACTCTTTCTGGTATGTGATAATACCATCTCCGTAAACAGTGTCCCTGAATCAAACAGACTTGAGTAGGAAACTAACCATAAGAACAAAATTTGCACAAACTGAAAAGCCAAATTCAAATTCAAATTCAATTGAATTTCTTTATATTATTGATCAAATGTGTCTCTGTGTGTGATCTTGGACAGACCTTTTTAAATACATTTATATATACTTTTGTATTTTGATTAATCAAGCATTATTGCATGTTAAAATATTAAACAAATCTGGAAGATGGAAAAGATTATTTCAAAAGATAGAACTCAAAAGATATGTATATAACTCTCACTTCTGAAACACTGTATAAACAATAAAAATATCATTTTCATTCTAAAGTTAAATGTTTTATCTAATATTAAAATAGACATTTGTTGACAAAGGATAAACATTACACATACACAAAAAGGTATATATGGAGAACTGCACCAAAATAAATCTCTAACCATACTTATCACTAAATTTGATATCTATTAAGTTTTCATTACTATCACTGGGTGGATATCTCTGCTGGTGGACTATTTGTCCCTGAGGGTATCTGTCATCATCCACCCAGTAGACAGTGCTTCCGCAGGGGGTATAACAAGAAAATCCCACATGTTAAGGGCAATGTTGGTTTTCTATTAAAATTATCTTTGGACTTGTTTCCAGTTAAAAATCTGTAAAGCATGCTATCTTAGAAGCATGAATTTATAAAAGATGGCCTAATAAGACAGATGACCTTTTGGTGGGTTTGCCCTTTTTTTTATAAGAGGGGGCTATTGTATTCCATATAAGATATGATACCACTTATTTTAGTTCATCAATACATACACACACGAAAAACAAACGACTATGCTAATTATTTCTTGAGCAGTGTTAAACTTCAACAAATTCAAAACCTTAATTATTAGAATATACACAAAACATGTAACCTGTATTGACTTATATTTATATGAGCATGCTTACTTAGTGTATAAAGTATAAACAAAACTACAGTACCAATGGATGTCTAACTAGCACTACAAATCTAAAAACCTCTGCATCCCCTTGCAAAACTACAATTACTAACTATTTTCCATAACTAATTAGCTAAAGGTATTTAAGGGTGTAGACCTGGGGTATGGGAGATAACTCTATTTTCAGTGTCTTCTCAAATATATGATCATCTGTGCATTTGAAAATTCCACCTCAATTCCAAGCTTCTTGGTGATAAGGATTGTTTACATTGGATTTGGCCAGTTAAAAATATGACTCCTTTTCCTTTTACCTTTCCATAGTTGTGCTCCTTGTATTTTAATATCTTATTGCTGCTTATGCCAGTGTCAGGCAGTGTGTTATTATTATATGCCCACAAAATATCATTGAAATATCTCTTTTCAGAAAAAATGTTCATCGAAATATGTTGTCAAAAATGCCAGAAATGTAACACAATTTGTGTGACAACCTTTTTCTATTGAATTTCCAAGGGTTTGTAAGAAAACAAAAAATAAATATATTCATCAGAATCTTAGATATTATGAAACTATAGAGTAAACTATACGGTAGTGAAAAATAGAAAGCTATGTTTGGGAAAAAAATTGTAATATTATCTGATCATCTCTTATACCGCCATCTCCTAAGACAAATAAAGAATAATCAGAATCAAACGAATACAACTGGAGGACAGAATTTAAAGGAATTTAACAATACAGCTGGGTGGCTGTCTGTGTTTTTTTGTTTTTTTTTATGAATTAATCAAGCATAGTTACCCTCAAATCACCCCTCCCCTTCCCCAGCCGACCTGAAAATAAAAAAGACAAATGCAGTCATTTGGTAATTTGGACATCCACTGTGTCAATTATAAGAATTCAAAAGTTTTTTGTTATTGGTAACTAGTTATTTTTATCTCACAAACAAAGAAACTAGCAAAAGATGGGTGTGTGGTAACATTCCTCGACAATTTCAAATTTTTGTCTGGGTGCCATGAATTTAAATATTTAAAAAATCGGACGGTAAAAGTTTGTATAATTTGGTGCAATGATGTCTATATGTCTATTCTTCAGTGTATCATTTTTTGGTGGAAATTAATTGACAGGAATTTTTTTAATCCGATTTTTAATACCAAGGTGGTCCTCAGGGCATCCCCCCTTTTTTGCAGTTTCCACTGTTTTGCACGTGATTATCTCCAAACAGGATATTCAGATATGCTAGATATTTCATATTTATTCAACAACAACACTCTCAAGTGTATTTAAGCCAAAATATTCCCTTTCAATCAGAAATAAATGTGCATATCTATTAGAATCTTCCGAAACTAGTATTACCATCTGGCGTCCAGAATACCCCCAAAATTGCTATATTTAGGATGTGCTATGGAGAAAACGGCACGGTGAAAATTTTTGAAACTTTGGCAGATAATGTATTTAGACATAACTATTCCATGATGCAAATTTAAAAAAAATTGATTGATGGGAAAATTTTAGGGTAACCCAGGTCTACACCCTTAACAAGGGTTTTTCCATTTAAAGGGAGAAAAGGGGATTTCAATTTTAATTTGTAGATTTAGATATAATTAATATTTTACTAAGTGTAGGGGTTTGATAAAAGTAGTGTCCCCTTAAAATGGAATAACCCTTATGAATATACATGAAATTATAACTCAAATAATGGAAATGGAATGATGAAAATCAAGAGCAAACTTGAGCAATGAATATATATTTACAAAGCTTATAACAGTCATACATGTACCTGTCAATCTAAAAAAAGTTCTACAATTTTACGTTTGTAGCCATATAAAAACACAAATATATAAAATAAAAACATTGGCTCCATTTAAATTTTCATATGTTCCTCAGCAGAACGTTATTATCAACATGAAAAATAAACAATCAGTCCTATGTTCCTCAGCAGACCGTTATTATCAACAAGAAAAATAAACAATCAGTCTTGTGTTCCTCAGCAGACCGTTATTATCAACATGAAAAATAAACATTCAGTCCTCAACATGAAAAATAAACAATCAGTCCTCACCTAATATTTCATCATTAGGTTTTTTTCCTGTACATATCTTATGAATTTTACATATAAAGTATTGTCATTACTTTAAAGATAAAAACTCTTATTAATATAATATTCCTCATACATGCCAATATTACAGCCTAATAGATTATTGCATATGCCAATTAACACAATCACAAAAAAAAAAAAATGAAGATACCATCACAGCTTAATTATTGCCATTTATAAAAAAAAAGAAAAAAAAAGAAAAAAAAGAGCACTAAAAACAGCATTCATGATTTTGAAAATCATTTTGCATTAAATAGTAACCATGACAATACAAAATAATTTGTTTCTTTCTCAGTTTTAAAAAAAATTTAAATAAAGCATGCACATGTAATCTTCACTTTATATCACATTTCTTTTTTTTATTAAGTAAAAATTTACCCAGAAATCATATTGTTTCAGTTGCAACTTTTCATAAACAACATGTAACATGACGTTTTCAGTGAATGTGTTAGGCTCCCAAAGACTTATTTATTTGTCTTTCCAATTTTCTGACTGAGAGCGTACTTGATGAAGGGTATTCCAGAAACATGTTGTGTCTACAAAATTACATATCTACGACTTTATCCTACTATAATTTGAGCTTTTTAGAATGATTACATCAATGTAGAAGTCATATTCATTTGTGTTTATTATGACCTAAAATTGGTAAATGATGGAGAGTGGGAAACTCTTTGTTTAAAATAAATTTATGTATCATTTAACAAACAATTTAAATAAAATCATAGATGCCTTAGACTATAGAAATAATTTGATTTGGTTTATGGTGTTTAATGCCACTTTCAACAATATTTCAGTTACATCATGGTGGTAAGTTTTATTGGTGGAAAACTTTATCACATAATGTTGTATTGAGTACACATCGCCATGAACAGAGTTTAAACTCACAACTTTAGTGGCGATAGGCAGTAATTGCACATGTAGTTGTAAATCCAACTACCATACGATCACAACCATGACGTAATCCAACTACCATACGATCAAAACTATGACAGCCCCATATAAGTTGCTTAACAAACTCTATAATTAGGTATCATTGATATATATACATAGCTAGTGGATCGAAAAATTGGTTAGAAATTGTTATCATGAACTTAATACTAATTGATTAACAAGTACATCTTTTTTACATCTGCAAGGGACATAACTCCTATTTTAGAAAAAATAAAGCTACTAGTTCATTATATACACATGGCTGATGTCTGTCTCTTCATCACAGTATAAGTCAAGTGCAATTTTGTTGCATATCAGGTAAAAAAAATTAACAGAAGTCTTTTTTCCTTGCGCATGCAGTGCCTGAGAAACAAATGATCTATTTTGCATGGCCTATATGGATTTAAAATAACATCGATATAAATAAGATTAAAAATAGACAAACATTACCTGATGAAAATGAGCATGTGTATGAAAAAAATCACAAATTTACAAAAAATTGCATATGTTCTCCGTGTAAAATGTATAAAAAAAAAATAAATTTACAATGTATATGGAAATCTATAAATCAATAAAAATATGATAAATATTATGATAAATAATAAATAAAAATGTAATGTAGCAGTACACAACAGACACAACCATACTATGTCAGCACTTTTAACTTTGAAAGAAAATTTGTATAAATTAAGAAAAATAATTAATACACATTGGTAACAATTCATAATTTATTGATTCTTAAAAAAGGGTTGGGTTATGGTGTTTAACACCCCTTTTAACAATATTTCAGTTATATCATGGCAGTCAGTTTTATTTGTGGAGGAAAAAGGGGTATCCAGAGAAACCCACAGACCTGTCGTAAGTTACTGACAAACTTTATCACATAATGTTGTATCAAGTACACCTCGCCACCAGTGGGTCAATTAAATGGGTCAGACACTGATTTCACAAGTAGTTGTAAATCCAACTACCATACAATCACGACAAATTTTCAAAAAATGTTGTGAATGAAACTTCCTTGTCCATCATTACTATACTACCAGTGTAGATTAAAAAACACAAATATCATATTAAAAGTAATAATAAAACTTGCATAAGTGCTTTCCAAACCAACAATCAGAATTCTTAATTTGGTATGATCATATCTTTTACAACAATCCATATTTTAAAAACACATTGGGTTTACATCGCAAATATATCAAATATACTGTAAATAAACAAATGTGAAAAAATGTTGAATGGATATGAAAAGTCAAGATAAATGTTAAAAAAGTCAAACTAGTTAAAAAAAAAAAGGCAATCAAAAGTACATCAATGATCTATCTGAAACTATATAACATTCTAAAAAAATGTGAACATTAAATTGCATAATTTTGTATTACCATGGCAATGTGAGATCAGCCAAATTTTTTTTGAAAAAAAATGCTCATAAAACAGACAAATATATGATTGATTGATTGATTGATTGGTGTTTTATGCCAACTTTAGCAATATTTCAGCTATATCGTGGCGTGATTAAATTTTATTATTATATGTATGCACCTACAAGATCCTTAGAAATAAATCATAAAACATATTTGTTCATAAAACAATTGGATAATATGTACAAATAAAAGAAATATTAAAAAGATAAAAACATACATTTAGAATAGACAAATATAAAATATCCCTGAAGATCCCTTTGCATGGTTCATTCTGGACACTTCATGTCATGAGCCAAATTTAAACTATTGTAACACAAACAACAATAATACAGGTGGACATAAAATGATTATAAAAGTAAGGAAAAATTATTTTGGTAAATACTACAAATAATTATATATTGTTTTCACTTTTAAGTACGGTTTTATAACTCTCTCCTATTCTTAAAAAAAATATTTTCCAAGTAGAAAGTTATCTCCCCTAATCATGTTGGGTAAGGGAAGTAATATTTTCCAAGTAGAAAATTATCTCCCATAATCATGTTGGGTAAAGGAGGCAATATTTTCCAAGTAGAAAGTGATCTCCCCTAATCATGTTGGGTAAGGGAGGTAATACAGTGTAAATACTCTCAAGAGAGTCTATAACATTACCTCCCCTACCTCACTCTGTGAACAGGGATAAAATATCAATACTTCTTATTATAAAAGTAAAATAAATATCGTTTTTCCACATTTTGGTACTAGGTACATTTTTTGTACCACTCTCTACAATTTTTATTAATTAATACTTATTCTCTATAAAAAAGACTACCGATATACAATTTAATACATATTACAGGGGTGTGGAAATGCCATGCCCGACTTGTACACGTAACCGACCGGGCAAGTAAATTATTGTGTATTGGTTGTCCGTGAACAAGTGAAAATTGACCATGTTCTCTGGGGGGGGGAAAGAAAAGAATCTGTTGCTACTGCTCCAAATAATGATAAACCTCTAAAATGAAAGTCACAGGCGGAGATGGATAAACAATACGAAAAGAAACGAAAACGTGAATTCCAACAAACATGGTTAATCGATTTTTTGTGGTTGTGAAACTTTTCTTTAGACAATAAAATTAGCTTTTGCAAATGAACAAATATTTAATTGGAAATAAGTTAAATGATTAACAAATCAACATATAGATGTAAGGCATAGTACCAATATATTCAACAAAAAAGTCTGGGCAAGTGACTTTTTTTTTCGAACAAGTAAAATTTCCATTTTGACTTGCCCAGGGACAAGTGCTCAGATCAGATATTTCCACACCCCTGTTATTAGTATGTATATAAATAAGTAGATTTTAATTAACAATACACAATTCTACTCCTATTCTAATAGTTTAATACTAAATAACATAAATCCCTTGACATCTTGAGAAAAAAAAAAATTTCCCTTCAATATCAATGTCAAGCCCTGAAACACAGCTGCTTACTTAATAATTTCCTCTGCTAATAAAATTTGTTTTGCCATTTCAGAGAAGGATGACCAACAGGGAAATATATAATTCACTCCGTTACACATACTTGAGCAAACAAACAAACAAACAAAAAATTGGGAAATTATATGCATTTCATAGATGCTTATAGCATACAATGTATTATATACATTAGGGAGTTACTGGGACACTATCATTATGCAAAAATTCAGTCTCCACTGAAAATTACACTTCATACGTTTAACGCATAGGTTGACTCCCTGGTAATACTAACATCCATATTTTGGCAAAATGTTTCGTCTAATGGCACACAATTGAAATACTTCACCGACGATCCTTTAGTGATTGGTACGACATAAAACACAATCATCAATAAGACGAACATTAAGACAAACAATAACAACGATACAATAATCACTCGTAACTTAGTCAACCCCTTTTCTTCAAACTGTAAATCCTTAATTAGGACCAATGATAACAAAGCCCCTGATATAAAACCAAAAAAATGGGCCCAGTTGTCTAGCCACGGTAGTAACCCTAATACAAAGAGAACGACTAAAACTGCACTGTAGATCATCAAGTTAAACTTAAGGTCATGATTCTTGTATGACATGTCTTTCTGCCAATTGTTTAAAATGTTATACAGAATGTCTATGTAGATACAGGCCAATATACCAAAATGAGCTCCCGCTGGTCCAGTCTGAAAGAATAAAAATGTCTTTTTTATATACATGATACAGTTGTCCCTGTAAATAAATTTGTTAATTTATTCAGACCTTGTTTATTGTTTAAGATTTGGTTTTAATGAAATGTTAGATCAACTTATTACATGTACAGTGTGTTGGTACAAGACTTTGTATCAGGTCTCGCCTGTCGCATTACTCGTCACTGTCATGACTCGTAGTGATACTGGTTTGCACAACAAGCTTGTGTAGCGATTAATGAAATTTTTTATTTACAAATTATCAATAAATACAAACTATAACATGTTATGGTAGCAGTGTATATTTTGGGCAGAATATCAAATATACAGCAAGCAAACCACATCGGTGGTGTAATGGTTAGCGTGCTCGCCTCGAGTCGAGTGCGGTAGATCGTAGGTTCGAACCCCGATCGGGTCAAACCAAAGACTATAAATTGGCATTTGTTGCTTCTCTGCTAAGCACGCAGCATTAAGGATAAAGAGCAAAGACTGGTTGGCTTGGAATCAGGATAATGTGTCCAAGTGGGACATGTCTATCCACAGACCATAAAAATCCAACGAAGCGTGTTGGTCCGGTACAAAGCGGACCTCATCATTTCATTGAAAATTAACTTGTTCTCACCATGATATAGATGAAAAATTGCTGAGTTGGTGTTAAACAACAATCACTCACTCACTTACAGCAGGCAATGTAGGCACTGACTTACTTCAACATGATAAGGTAGCAGTCCAAGTATAGTATATAACTGGTAAGTTATTACATTTATTACTACACTGACTTACTTCAACATGATAAGGTAGCAGTCCAAGTATAGTATATAACTGGTAAGTTATTCATTTATTACATTTATTACTACCTTTGAAGATAAACACTGACTTACTTCAACATGATAAGGTAGCAGTTAAAGCATAGTACATAGCTGGTAATTTATTACATTTATTGCTACACTGACTTACCTCAACATGATAAGGTAGCAGTTAAAGCATAGTACATAGCTGGTAATTTATTACATTTATTGCTACACTGACTTACCTCAACATGATAAGGTAGCTGTTAAAGCATAGTACATAGCTGGTCATTTATTACATTTATTGCTACACTGACTTACCTCAACATGATAAGGTAGCAGTACACAGCTGGCAAGGGTACCAATTACACCACTACCTATGTATATAAACATTATTCTCAGAGATCCTATCACACGTTCTACTCTCACCATTACTATCATCTGGAACAGGAAGCTGATCAGCATGTGCACAAACCTAAAAATAACACATTATATAATTATGATGTCCACATACTATAAGATTAAAAGGGACATTGTGGCCGTGATTGTATGGTATTTAGATTTACAACTACCTATGCAATCAGTGCTCATCACCACTGACATTGTGAGTTCGAATCTCGATCAGGATGAGGTGTACAACATAATGTGATAAAGTTTGTCAGTGACTTGCGACAGGTCGGTGGTTTTCTCCGGGTCCTCCGGTTTCCTCCACCAATAAAACTGACCGCCACAATCAAACTGAAATATTGTTGAAAGTGACGTTAAACACCATAAAACCAACCAACTATCAGATTAAAAGCTGATTAAATTGATCTTTTAAATTCACATACCTCCTTCTGATAATTGAATTTCCATTGAAATAACAGTTGCATTGGAATGATTACAATCGGTTGTAAAGAGCCGTGAATGAGTAAGTTTCTTTTTGATGAAATATTGACTAGGTCTGTTTAGTACTAGAACAACACGCTGAGTTAGATATTGACAGTGCTAATTCACTGAAACAACAGTTCATAGGTAGACATGTCGCTCCACTCAAACAAATCTTACTATGGGCCAACTTAATGGTGTGTGCTCAGAAGTAGCAAATACTATGTTTTTGATCAGCGATAAAATCTATGGTCTACTAAACTCAGGGTAAGCAAGCTACCATTTTACACTACCGAAGTAGTTTTTAATTAACTCTCATTTTAACATTCCTATACATTTGTATAAACAACACATATATAAATAACATCTTTCAAAGTTGCTTGATTATCATTAATAAAAAAAAACTTATAATATTAATAATTCTTTGTGGGAACATTACAAAAAAAAATTAATTTTTTTTTACATGAGTTATCTCCCTTAAGAATAGATCAAATCTGGTTATATTGATTTTCAGTTATAATGAAAAGATGTCTCCCAAAAATTTCTTAATAAATGGACTAGACTGTATATAATGTACACATATGATCACAATATTTCGGGTATGTTGAGGGGACTGAGAAATATTTACTTTATACCCATCTCTTTACAGTGTTTAAATAAATTGCAGCATATTTTCAAAGTATTTTTTATTAAAATAAAAAGTTTACGAAAATTGAAGTCTTACCCTGCATGTAGTAAATTAGCTGATAAAACTCTGGCAAATTGGTCTGGTCTATCTTCATGAACAAATGGAATCATACCACACACTTCTTCAAAACAATTGACCTAAACCAAATAAAAATGGATGCCGAATAATCAATTCACTCACCACACAAACCAATTAAAAGTCAGTAGTTTTCTAGGAAAGGATTTATTTCGAATGAGTAACACATGCTAAATCAAAATAAAAACTAGAAAAGAAGTATGCCCCCGCACTTGATAATTATGGATAAAGTTGTTTTGTTAGGAGTGATTTTTAAAAAATGACGTGTGTCTGTAAAACAACAAATGATGCCCCCGCCTGACCATAAGAAATTATAAACAAGTCAAAAGTTCTTTAACACTATGTATGATATTCTATCATACTCAACTTGTATACAGATAGTACCTTTAATTTTTCATTCCTGATATGTAAATATAAAGGTATTGCTTGTGGTGAAATGGATATAATTCTATCTAGAATCAGCTTAGTCGCAGGGGCATAAAAAAGTCCAACTACCTGTCATTATCAAATATTTGATGAAAATCAAAAACCTGTGCACATGCACACCTCCATTATGTGCATAAACATCAAACAAAATATTAAAGCTGTAGCTCCAAAACTGTAGGAGGAGATAGCCGGACAAACCATGTATCTATATCCGGACGGACGAACAAAATGATTAAGTCCGACTACCTGTCATTTTGAGAATATTTTATGAAAATCAAAATCCTGTGGACGTGCACACCTCCATTATGTGCATAAACATCATACAAAATATTAAAGCTGCAGCTTCAAAACTGTAGGAGGAGATAGCAGGACAAACCACGTATCTACATCCGGACGGACGGACAGGAGTAAATTAACATGCCCCCCCGACTCTTCGTCGCTGGGGCATAAAGAGACTGATGACAAATGCCAAAAGATGACCAAAAAAAACATGATGTTGAATGTACTAAAACAAGAATCTATTGCCCTTTTTAATCCAAAATTTGATAAGAGTATTTTCAGTGGGGAAAAGTGTAATGTTTCATGGAGCTATAACATATTAAACTTTAAACTACAGAACAATGGAGAACAAAAGTAGTCTATGTATAAATGAAGAGGATAAAGAAATTCAACATACCTTTCTTCTCTTGGGAAAAAATAAAAAATGACAGAAACAGAGGAAAAATCATCCACTATCACACAAATTGTTTATATAACCTCTGACTTTCATAGCTTGGTACAGGCACTTGAATACAAATTTGTGGGGTTAAACTAGTTTATGTGATCAACCTTCCCTCTTCGTGAAATGCTGTGGTCATGGAAGTGTTTTACAAATGTGAGTAAAATGCGAACCCTCACATATAACTGGACGAGCAGCATTGTTGTAAAGTACACAATTTTAATCTTGAACTTTATGCATAATATATTTAATCTTCATGACATAGAAGTTTTTATGTATAATAATTAAGTTAAATACATATGGTTAAATTAAAACTATTTTTTGCCAGTGGATATACCTGTGAACATAGAAAAGCCTCATCATGGTAGTAACCTCTCAAGAAATCACAATGTTCTCTTGTTGTTATCATACACTCTCCCTGGATACCATGACAACATGGCCGTCCTAGCAACTCACAGTTCATGTGTCGATCAGGTTGACCAACTATTCCAGAATCATTAGAGCCTGGTTTACTGGTATCAAGACACAACTACAAAAATATTATTGAATAATCTTAATTTTGACTTTCAGGCTGTTCTATATAATTGCTATTTTAACAATACCCTTTATTTGAGATATACTCAAAACATTTGATTAAAGGGGGTAATGTGAGATAAACATCAATCTGAGGCCAAAAAAGAGCAGCTGTATTTCTGTAACATGCTTTAAAGTGAGTGATTGGTTGTTTTTTAATGCCGCTTTAAAGTGAGTGATTGGTTGTTATTTAATGCCAAGTGAGAAATTATTCTGGTATATCATGGCTAGGACAAGCTGCAATACATCGGTTCCGGGATACTGGTATTCAGATAATACCGTCATGTGACTTCCATCACCACGTGACTAAAATCTAGGCATCTTTTGTTCAAAATGGCCTGTGGTCTTTCAACTTTGTCGGAAATGGGATAAATGTTACATATTTTTTCAGATTGGGTTTCTTCCTGCTGTCAGATGTACACCCCAGAACCACGCACCAATATTTGCTGGGTGATTTTTGAGATTGTTTTCCTCGATCCATTTCTACCTGCAGTGTCTACTGCTAAAAATGTCTAGATTTTTATGAAGTCACGTGATCGGTGGTACGAATTCTTCCTCCAAGTCAGGAGAACGTTTTATCACGGAATCATCGTATTAGATGAGATGATGATGATGTCTGCTTTGTACTAGACCGGCACGCTTAGTTAAATTTTTACAGTGCAAGCTCAACGAAACAACAGTCTGTGGGTAGACATATCAACCCACTCAAAGTTTCTCAAACACATTATTCTGATTCCAAGCCAACCATCTTTGCTCTTACTTTACTGTGTGCTTAGTAGAGGAGCAGCAAACAAAATTTAAATAGTCTTTGGTTGAATCAGTCAAGGGTTCGAATGCACAAACTAACACACACAAGGTGAACATTAGAACCATTATACAGTACCACCGATGTGGCTCTAAAATCATAGTAACTTACAGGCCACTCTGTTATGTCATTCTTGTTCCATTCAAATGGAGGATTGGAGTATGGTCTCTTACAGAACCTAAAATATAGCATGCATTAAAGGATTAATCCTGTATTGTTTGTTTGGTTTAAAAACTAGAGGCTCAGTGGGCTGAGCATGTGTCGCTCACCTTTCATTCTGCTTTGAAGAAACTTAATACAGAACCTTCCATACATGTAGAGGCTTCCTACCAAGTTTCGGTTCATATAGCTAAGCAGTTGCAAAGGAGAAGATTTTTTTAGAAATCGACCAATCAGAAACAAGAATTGCATGTGGTGGCCATGTTTGCTAACCGATCGGGACGAAATGAGCAATCTTCATAGAAGACATTCCATAGATGATTCCTACCAAGTTTCGGTGGTAGCCATGTTTGCTAACTGATCGGGACGAAATGAGCAATCTTCATACAGGACATTCCATAGATGCTTCCTACCAAATTTCGATTCATTTGGCTGAGGGTTTTCAGAGGAGAAGTTTAAAATGTGAAAAGTAAACGGATGACAGACGATGGACACCAACTGATGGCAAAAGCTTATATTGTCTTTGGCAAGGTTTGCTAAAAAGAATATTAAAATGTGAATACCTACTTGTAATGTATAGAATAAACATGTTACACTGTATCAGCAAGAGTTATCTTTCTTTTAACAGTTTAGGCAAGAGTTATCTTTCTTTAAACATAGGAGAAGATTTTTTTTTAGAAATAAACCAATCAGAAACAAGAATTGCCTGTGGCGACCATGTTTGTTAACCGATCGGGACAAAATAAACAATCTTTACAGAGAACCTTCCATAGATGCTTCCCACCAAGTTTCAGTTCATTTGGTCAAGCGGTTGCAGAGGAGAAGATTTTTAACTAGAGGCTCCCAGGAGCCTGTAATCGCTCACCTAGTTTTCAATTTGACATCTAAAGTTGATAGAAATGGGGGGNGGGGGTGTTACACATAATTTTGAAAGTGGGTCATCCAAAGATCCTTTCAACTCAAATTTCTGAACAAAAGATTTTGCTGTGATTTTTATCTCATAATATTCCTAAACGGAATAAACTGGCTGAAAAAATCTTACAGAAAAACCCAGAATATATGTTAAACTACTCATTGCCATGTAGCTGCAGTTAAAATTTGAGTTCATTTTGATTTGTAATAAAGCAGAAATTGACAACTAATGAAATTTCTATTTTCAGTAACAGCAGCCATTTTGAATGGAGGGTGGGGCTGTCGGATACATATTGAAAGGGGATCACCCAAGGATCATCCCAGCCAAATTTGCTTTAATTTGGTTCAGCGGTTTCAAAGGAGGAGATTTAAATGTGATCTTTTATCAAAATATGCCTAATTTGCATAATCGGTATAAATCGGCTGAAAGAAAAATTTCACAGAAAAACCCGGAATATATGTTAAACTACTCCTTGCCATGTAGCTGCAGTTAAAATTTGAGCTCATTTTGGTTTATACTAAAGCAGCAATGGACAATTGAAGAAATTTCTATTTTTAGTAACAGCAGCCCCGCCGGTGGCCATCTTGGATTTTCAATCGGTACAAAAAGTAACAACACTTGGTTAGCAGCTTGCAATGATCATTCATGACAATTTTCAATTCCATCCTCCATGTAGTATCGGAGAAGAAGATCTTTCAAATTTCAACCAATCAGTGGCTATTATGGCCCCTGGCAGCCATATTGGATAACCAATCGGAACAAAAAGTAACAACAATTGATCAGAACCTTGTCAGGAACATTTCTGCCAAGTATGGTTCCAATCCATCCAGTGGTTCTTGAGAAGAAGTTTGTTTTACATATTTCTCATAGGGTCGCTATGTTAAATTATGTCCCCCGCTGGCGGCCATCTTGGATTTTCAATCGGTCCAAAAAGTAACAACACTTGGTTAGCAGCTTGCAATGATCATTCATGACGATTTTCAATTCCATCCTCCATGTAGTATCGGAGAAGATCATTAAAAATTTCAGCCAATCAGAGGCTTTTATAGCCCCTGGCAGCCATGTTGGATAACCGATCGTAACAAAAGTAACAACACTCGGTTAGACCATGCAAATGAACATTCCTGCCACGTTTGGTCCCATTTGCTTCAGTGGTTCTCTAGAAGAAGATTGAAATGTTTACGGACGGACGACGCCAAGTGATGGCAATAGCTCACATGACCCTTCGGGTCAGGTGAGCTAAAAATCGGCCAATCAAAAACAAGAATTGCCTGTGGCGGCCATGTTTATTAATGGATCGGGACGAAATGAGCAATTTTTACAGAGAACCTTCCATAGATGCTTCCTACCAAGTTTCGGTTCATTTGGCCAAGCGGTTTCAGAGGAGAAGATTTTAAAAAATCGGCCAATCAGAAACAATCATTGCCTGTGGTGGCCATGTTTGTTAATGGATCGGGAAAAAATGAGCATTCTTTATAGAGGACCTTCCATAGATGCTTCCTACCAAGTTTCAGTTCATTTGGCTGAGGAGTTTCAGAGGAGAAGATTAAAATGTAAAAAGTTAACGGACGACAGACAACGGACGACGGATGCCAAGTGATGGCAAAAGTTCACTTTGCCTTAGACAAGGTGAGCTAAAAATGTAAAAAATATATCTTGTTATCTTGAACTCTGATAAGTTGCTTTCTTGGATTACTTGAAGTAAACATTTGGTCTGATCAAAGTAGCAATAAAACTTTATGCATGCTTGTGGGTTACTTGCTACATACTGCAATAAAATTGACTTAAGTTATTGAACAGAAACCAAATGTGTGATGTATGCACATACATGAGTAAAATTTAATTAAAACATTTTTTTTAAAGACACTGTATTAATAGTTGTACATACTTTGGATCTTGTCCACACACAGCACCAGATGTAAAGCCTTGACGTAAATTATTAGTTTTGTTCCATTTCACAAATGTTGATATCAATTTCTATAATATTGTACAAAATAATAATATCAATATTTATTACATACTTAAAATGAAGGCATTTTTGTATGACCAATATGACCGGAAGTAAACTGTCCATATTTTCACACCCTGAGAAAATAACTGTTTATTAGGTGCCCCTCGTGCATTTCAGACAAAATAAACAACTTCCTGTGTTTACGTCTGCAGATGTCGGAAGTATATAATAAATAATTTAATACATGGGTATTTCCATATTGGCCTGGTTATCATCCCTCGACCCATATTGGTCCTCGACTTCATCTCAGGCAGGCCAATATGAGTGTCTCGGGATGATAACCAGGCCAATATGGAAATGCCCATGTATTAATCTGTATATATAAAATATAGGTACATTGTCTGCAAATATAAAATTTATTTGTACGAGCTTTAAAAACAGGTTGAAAAGCAAGCCCTTGGTTACCTTTTCTATCCTGTTACACAGCGAGTGCAACTTAATTTCATATTTAACGACGATGTAGTTATATTGTGTTTATCCTGCAATATCAAAAAGTCCAAAACAACTGCCAAATTGTCTGAAAATAGCTGACACAAGCGACATTCTAATCGTTTTCAATAGTGTCATCTGTGACATCAGCACTTATACTGTTACCATTTCTTTCTGCTGCTCTACACGAATCAGGTACCAGAAATATTTTATTAGGTCCATGACTAAAATAACACTGAAGTTTATTTGACCCTCTTCATTAGTACTCAAAATCACACCATTGCAGGATAAAACCAATTAACAATAATTGTTTCTATGTCTGTGTTTCAGCAGGAAAGAGAAATATATTTCATTTTCTGTTACCAGTACCTGTTTGTGAAAAAATGGCACTAGTACAGTAACAAATACTTACAACTACTTGACATAAGTATAATTTTAATCCACAAATTTTAAACTGATGTCAGAGTAGATAATTCAATATATGGTAGATCTCATCATTCATTCCAAAATATGAACACTATTCATTCTGAGATAAACACTAAGAGGCTTAACTGTTCATTCATGCTCTGCTTGTGCTCAAACAAATCTGAAGCTTCAAAGAAAAAGCTTTTTATTCATATTCCTTTAAACAATGTCACCTCGTATTTCTGATCCACACAAACAAATGAAATCTTTGTGAGCATCCAATGATTATTAATGTACCATTAGGATTCATTTAATTTTCTAACTACAAATATTGAGAAAAATTATTTTATCATTTTCCCACATGGTCATTTGTGAGAAATTTCAATTTTTGGTCTACAATAATTGATAATGTAGATATTTAATGTAATCCTTGTTGTAGGAATTCATATACAAATAATACTAAAAACATATAAATTTTGTAATTTGGAAAATGATTATGTTTTGAAATTTTATCCTTTTTCATGTTCCTTGGTTGGAATGAGTTTCTACAAAACTTTATTATATGTGAAAGACACCTACACTACAACGGGATGGTAAGGACTGTACACACCCAGCCCCGTCGTCTCGTACACAACACCCCGATTCTCTTTCATCGTCCCTGTCCAATGCAAGTACTTTTTCTAAATTTGGATCCTTCCTCATACATGGTGAATACTTGGCACCAAGATGTATTAAGTCAGCCTGTAATAATAATTAAAACTAGAAAATTGAATGCCCCCGTCTCAACCCCCCCTCCCCCTTTCACCCCAATTCCAATTTACTACCTTATCTTGTGGCTTGGTTCTGAGGAAAGTGTAGGGGTATAATGCAAAGAAAACGTCTTGAAGAGCCAAAATGGATTTTCAATATAACTTAATTTGAAGGAATGGTATATTATTCATCGGGTATGATGTAGAAAACTTATGTATAGAATTTAAAAGGGGTTTGTGTCTTAGTTTGTGTCTGTAAGACACATACAATGCCCCCGCGGTTATAATTGCAAAAGGGTAAACCAATGTTTTGCTTATTCAGCATCAAGCAGAAATGACTGAAATAAATGAATCTGTACCTAACAATGTGATGTTCGATTGATTGATTGATTGAATGGGGTTTAACGCCATTTTCAGCAGTATTTCAGCCATATCGTGGTGGTCAGTTTTAGTGGCGGAGGAAGCCGGAGTGCCCGGAGGGACCCGCAAGTATAAGGAGTGTTGTTTACACATTAACAGGTTTCAGTGGCTAAGTCCATATGAGCATAATTTTGTAAAAAATTGTTGAAAATCAAAATCCATATAATATGCACACCTTCAGTGTTGGTACTAACTGTCTACAAAATATAAAAGGTCTAGCTCAAAAACTGTAGGAGGAGTTAGCCAGACAAACCATATATCCTATATGGATTTACCAAAATCTGTCCAAGTTCATGCATCCATAATTTTGTAAAAAATTGTTGAAAGTCAAAATCCATAAAATATGCACACCTTCAGTGTAGGTACTAACTGTCTACAAAATATAAAAGGTCTAGCTCAAAAACTGTAGGAATTAGCCAGACAAACCATATATCCTATATGGATTTAGCAAAATCTGTCCAAGTTCATGCATCCATAATTTTGTAAAACATTGTTGAAAGTCAAAATCCACAAAATATGCACACCTTCAGAATAGGTACTAACTGTCTACAAAATATAAAAGGTCTAGCTCAAAAACTGTAGGAGTTAGCCAGACAAACCATATATCCTATATGGGGGCATACAT